>VUYV01000010.1:3105939-3219713 GCA_008711295.1 Anarhynchus alexandrinus | reverse complement strand
GCCCCCCCCCCCGGGGGGGGGGGGACAGACGCTTCCCACCGGGATTTTTGCAAATGTGTGTGTGTGGGGGGGAAACCCCAAAACACGTTTCTCTCCCCTTTCCCCTTCTTTTTTTCCCGGGGCGGGGGGAGGGTGGGGGTGGCGGAGAGCCGCCGGCTCGCCGCGCTTACCCGTGCTGCCGGCCGCGGAGCCGGCTGTGCTGCAGGACCTGCTGGTACGGCGACTTGGCGGCGGAGGCGATGGCCAGTTCCAGGGCCAGCAGCAGCAGCAGCGGCGGCGAGTGCGCCATGGTCGGGAGGCGACTGGACGGGACGGTCCGGGACGGGACGGGAGCGGCGGCGGCCGCGCTCCCCGTTAAATGCGGCGGCGGAGGCGGGGGCGGGGAGCGGCGGCGCGGCCCCGCGGGGGGAGAGGAGCCGCCGCCCGGCCCGGCCCGGCCCGGCGGAGGGGAGGGGAAGGGAGAGGGGGCCGCCCCCCGGGAAGGGCATCCATCCGTCCGTCTGTCCGCCCGTCCGTCCGTCCATCCGTCCGCCCACCCATCCATCCGTCCGTCTGTCCGCCCGTGCCCCGCCGCTGCGGGAGCAGAAAGCGGCCAGGGGCGTCCTCCAACCTCCCTTCCAGCTCCGCGTTTCGGCCACAATTGCTTCTTCTGCTGGACTTTTTGCCTTCGTCCCCCCCCACCCCGAGTCGGGACTCAGAGCGGGGCTGATACCCTCCGGGGGTCCCATCGGTCCCATCCCCTCTGGGAGTCCCCCAACTCCGAGGAGTTTTCCTGGCTGCCACCCGGCCAGCCCAGCCCTGCCCCACAGCCCGGTTCAATGCCACCCCATGCTGCCTCGCCTGGCACCCCCCAGTACCTGCTGGCATCACACCCCCCTCCCAGCATCTTCCAGCACCATCAGGGCTCACACGTGTTGGGAGATTCCCGATTTCTTTTAAACCAAAGCGGGAGCAATAAGGCCGCCATCGGCATGTCCCCTTGGCCAGGTTGCTTGTGTTATATATATCTCAGGGGTGAGTTTTGCAGCGAGCCACGTGTCACCCCATTGCTCTGAAGGGTCACAGACACCAAGGTGCTGGCCCACCGTGCCCACTGGGACAGGCCCCCAGGAGCCAGCCCTGGCATCGCAGCCATCCTGACAGCTGACGTGGGAACCCTCCATTCTGGCCAAGGGCAGAGAGGGGTGTTTGGTGCTTGTAAAGGTAATGGCAGCAGAGAAGTCAAACCCTCACTTGAGGCTGTCACTGTGCTCATCGCCATGGGTTTCCCAGAAGAGAACCCCTGCAGAAGTCCTGAAGGGGCCAAAATGTGGGCGAAGCACAAACAACTGAGGTTCCTTGTGCAACGCCATGCGCAAAGGGAAGGCTGAAGTCACCTGGTCCCCAGTTTATCCAACCTGACTCACTGCAGCATCCCAGTGTTTGTAATGGATTTGCTCTGGTTGGACTGACATCAATGCTGAAGGGCTCTTTCCTCCCTAAATCCTCCTGGGAAGCGGAAGGGGTCCTTTGTGGCCACTTGCCCTTAGGGACAGACTTCTGCAAAACCCTCATGTGGCTTTGCAGACTGGGCAGTGGCCAGAAAGGGCAGCTGCTCGGCAAAGGACAGGCTTTGAAACTTATCCGGCGAGCAGCCACCAAGCCAAACAGAAGAAGTCCTTAGCAATAATAAACACTTGGAATTTACAAAGATTTTTTTTTCCCCCACAGTAAATAAATCTGATTAGTGTAAACAGCGTTAACGCTTCTTGGGTAAAATACACAAAACCGTTCCTCCGTCGGGTTTTCCTCTCCCCGGAGAGTGCCTCATGGCTGCCTCCATCTAAGTAGGTAAATCATGAAGTCTTACCTGCAGAGGCTCATGACTCCAGCCTAAAAGATAAGAAATAGAGATTTCAGGTCTTCCTGAGAAAAAGGTGAGGTTTTGAACTCTCTTAGGTATTGCCTAACCCAAGCCTTTCTCAGCTGCACCTCTGGAAAGTGGAGGTGTTTTATGAGTGCCTCCAGTGCTCTCTTTAAAAGGGAGGAGTGATCTACACTCTCCCCAGAAAGGGGTGACTCGGATCCCTGGCTCCAGAGAAAGATTTAGGGCTGCGAAGCGTGATCTGATGGATGTGCATTTTTCCAGGTCAGAGTTAGACCCTTTGGCCCCAGAAGGGAACGATCCTTAAAATTCACTCCTCCACCAGCTATCGTAATTTATTGCCAGGGAAAGGCTTAAAGCTCCTAAAAAGTGAAACGAAAAGAGGAGGAAGATCACAGCAAAGGCATTGCCAACTGCTGAGTCCTCCGAAAGCAGCAGCCGTTCGCAATTTCTCTGCAAAGAAGAACAGCGAAGCTCCTGCATGGTGGCAGGGCCAAGCACCTGCACATAGGCTCCTGCCTTGTCTCGCCGGTGCTACACTGCTGTTTTGGGAATGGCAGGGTCCCTCTCATTCGCACAGCTGCTTTATAGACCCCTGAGCTTCTTTCCTGGACACCCCCAAGGAGCAGGAACCCCAGATCCTGGGAAGATCATCTTCCCCCAGGAGCACACGGCTGCCTGTCCTAGGGTGAGCTCACCAGGATCACCGTGTTCCAGTTATGACCTTCCAAAGTGAGGGTTGACGTCCTCGAGACACCAAACCCCGCACTGTAGTCAACAGAAGTTTATTGAACCCAAACCGTTGGAAAGGAACTTGGCAAAGATTTTTCCCAGTGAAGTGTTTTCCTGGAGAGTGAGCAAACATGGGCTGAGGAGGGGCGAGCGGCTGCAAGGGGTGAGGGCTGGGAGGGATGGGGCAGCCACGCATCCTGGGATCCTGAGTGCCCTGAGTGACACGCTGCTTTTCCTGCCCCAAAAAGTCTGGATCGCTTGTAGAGAGACACACAGAGCAAGGCAAAGGCAAAGGCAGGACGGGAAAACACTCAGTGCAGAGGCAGATGGGCAGAGCCGGTGCGTTTGCCATTTGGGCAGCAGAGAACTCACATGGAAAAGCATCTCCCTCAAACCCCGTGGACAAATTCGCTGTTTTTATCTACCGCTGCTGGTTTCCTTCCTCCCCATCCCTCCCCTCCCGGTCCTGTTGCCTCCTCGTTCTTCTCCAGTGCATCCTTATTCATTATTCCCCTGCAGCAGGACGCTCTGTACTGCCTAAGCCTTCAATTGGCTTCTGTGAATCCGTTCGAGAGCAGTTCAACTGTTGCAAAGAAATATTCAAATATACTAGGCTATCAGACTGTGACAAACTTATTTGTGAATGGCCACTGCTTTGGCTTGCACTTGCTTTAACCTCTGCTTTCAGAGGGATGTTTAGTTTGAAATAAAATCCACGGGCAGTGGACTCTCGGCACATTCATACAAATACTCTAAAATCAATCACGTAGAAAATTGCACTTACACAAATAGACACTTCTATACACATTTCAGAGTAAGCAGTAAGCAGAAATAACAGCTGCTCCACCAAAAGGGAGGACTCGCGAGGCATATCCTAAGCCAAACCGAAGAAATCTGCAGCAATAATAAACATCTATTATTTAAAAAGCTTTTCCTGTATAAACAAATCTGCGGGCAGAAATTGCTGGATCATTAAGAGCGTAAATATTTTTGACTTTGTTCTGTGAGCTGCACAGAAGGGCCAGAAGGAGAGCTTGTAAAGGAAAAGCACCTTTTCACCTCTCCAGTGATAGTTTTAGGAGAAATGATCAACTGCATAGAATTACAAGGATTTTTGTATTTGCCTGCCATATTACATTTCTGCTATCCTCATAACAGTATAAGCAATAATTCCCATAATAAAAAGTTATAGTGACATTTGGTAAAATCCACACACCTGCAACGCGTGGGATCACCATTTCATTTCGATCTCTAATTAATGGTGGTCGGATTTTTTTTTCCTCTGCTCTCGTTTTCACAGACTCTGAGCAAAAGCACTGGAAATAGCTCTGAGCGTGTTTGTCGTGCTCTTGGTTTAAACCGAGCAGAATTTATTCGGAAGAATAAATAGCTGATCCTTCATTCATTTTACTCTGAGGAGCGTTTGTGAAACGCCCGGCGGGCGCATCGCTGCTGTGGCGGGAGGCGCAGCCCTGCGCGGGATGCGGCAGGACCTGAGAAAGGGCTGAAACAAACAAAAAATGGTCCAGAAAGATGGAATCAGAATATTGCAGAAAAATATTCCCTGGTGGCAGTGGCACTGGCAGCCAGCGGTTCGGGCCTGGTTTGGGTCGGGAGCTCAGCGAAGAGTCAGTTAACTGGTGGGAAATTACCTTAACCATGAGCCTGTCGATATATCGGTGTGAAATACATCCCATCTCTTCCCCCCCTCTCACTTTGTTACCTGTTTTCACTATCAGTACTAATATCGAGGGAAAAGATTTCCTTTCTGTGTCTTTCTAGGTCTTTTTTGAACGACTTCTTCACCCCAAATGCTCCCGCACTCGCCTTTCGGGTCTTCTTCCCATGGTCTATGTGTTAACGACGTGGCAGATGCTCCTTCACACCACGCTCTTGCTTTCACACATCAGGCTTGTAAAAAGATCCCGATAAAGATCACATAATCCTCTTCGTTTCCCTTTGTAGACAGCTCCGTTGGATGTGTCCAGAGCCTGCTTGAAAAAGGAAGAGAACTAATCCCGCTTGCCTCCGCCGCACACGGCGGGGAATTCATGGGATTTATGTTCCAGCTCCACTCAAAACTGCGTCCAAAAGGCCCTCTGTAGGTGTAAAGTGTTATAATTGTGTACAGTGACATCTCGGACGGCGATTGGAATAGCAGCAGGCAGCACGAGCTGTCTTTGAAACCTCAGAAGAGCCCGTCCGGCCCTTTAGAGATGTGACATGCTGTGGAAATTCAGAATAAAATAAAAATCGGGGCAGTGTTTGGGGGAGGTGGAGTGGAGACGAACAGAAAGAGGCAAAACTGAGACCTGCTTTGGCTATCAAGTGTAGTGTGAAGGGCTCTTTAGAGCCCGTGAAGGGGAAAACCTCCTGCTCGCTGCTGCGGTGGCACAGCCGACGTCCCCCTGTCACCAGGCATGACCCTCTGCCAGCCTACACCATCCATCCGGCGCCTTCACCGCGCGCTGCAGGCAGTTTTGGTCCCCGGCAGCGCAGAGACCAGGCGTTTCCCCGGGAGGAGCCGCGACGCTCCGTGGCGAAGGCGGCACAAGCCCAACTCTGGCGCATCCCCCGAAAAGCTGCGTGAAGGAAATCGGGTGCAGTTCCCGTTTGTTTTCTCTCTCCGTTGTGATCGAGGGCGACCTTGCTGCTGAACGTCTTGTTAGGTCGGGCCAAGTTAACCTACTCTGCGCGATGCTCAGCTGCCTCCCCACGAGCATTTAGGCAGGGTGGCCGCCCCGAGTTAGCTCGCGAGCTTTGAAAGACACCCCGTCGTCCTGCCCTTGGGGGCCTCGGGGAGCGCCAGCCAAAAAGGCAATTACACACAATATTCTGCTTCCTTTACATATATCACTGTGACGGATGAAATATGGGCTTTATCTTCTCTGGCATAAACAAAACAATTCCCTTACCTCATCGTATAAGCTTGTAATTATCTTCCCACATTAGATACTTTGAGATAAATCTTTTTAAGATCGCCTCTCCGTCGCTCTCCGTTTCTCTCCCGTACGCCGACAGGCGCGCGCACAAAATAAACCCCTTGAAACTCGTGAGCAGTGCTACGGGGCCAAGCTGATATCGCCTCATCTGTTTTCTATTTTCCCCTCCTTCCCCCTGCCCCGTATTGCAGATATATGATACAGTAAAATTATAGAGCAGGAAGTCACAAGAAGCAGCAATTCAACTTTCAGGGAATAATTCAGTGTCACTTAGCTATATCGTCCATGTATGAAAAAGAAAAAAGAGATAGAAAGCAGCTCCCACAAGGCATTTCTAGCTCTCACATGTTCTCATTTTATTCCTTATCCTGCAATTTATCTTCTTGTTTTCAGCAAGCCAGCAATGAAACAGAAAAACCCTAAGAAATCTTAGCCTGACATATCTTTCTGGGGAGTATTCGTTTCCATGCATAGCTGCATAAGCCATGGAAAAGTCTGTGCCATCACTGGAGAGCAAACCACTTGACGAGCAGAGTCTACAGTCCTTAAAATGGATAAAAGCAAGTTTTTTCTGGCCCGCTTCAACTGATTTAAAGGTCTGATAGACGCCCAGCGTCAGTGCGGTAATCTGCTGAGGTTGGCTGTCGGCCAGCTCGTAACGCAGGGAGAGAGCAAACGTTTGAGCATCCTGAGCCAAATTACAACAGACTGTTATTTTGGGATGTTAAGCTTTGAAATCGGAATTCATTTAGTTTATTATGATATATTGGAACGTCCTAAAGAAAAAAAAAAAAAAGAGAGAGATGCTCATTTACTTCAATTAAATAGAACAGGCAGAGGAAAGCATTGCCTGCCAAAAAGGTACACAAACCACGCTGTGTCAATAGCCCATCTCGTAACGGGAGATGCGTAGCCAGAAGGCTGCTTCTGTTAGCCCACGGACTTTGGATGCAATTCAGCGCACTGAAGGCATGACAAAACTCTGCCTTCGAGACCGACCTCAGAACAGCCCTCCGTGGCTCAGCACAATGATTTCTTCAGCAAGATGTAAGGAGCCATTTTCTTCTCCATCTTCTCTATCATAACCATATGCTGCACCCAACGTGACAAGGTGGTCATCACCTACTGATGAAAGGGCCTCTGCACAATTATCTCTCAACACATTTCACATGGTGTTAACGAAGCAAAGGAAAAGAGACATTAGAGCATGAAAGTGTGAGCGTGTTCCCTACCGTGCATTGTCCAACATACCATCCACACTCCTGAAGCAAACCTGAGGGTTTGTACAAACCCTGTGGGCTCTCACAGTTAGGAGCATATTAAAAGTATTTAGAATCACAAAGTGCTGGGAAAGTCAAGAAACTGTTTGGAGTGTTCCCAAGGCTGCAATGCCTTGTTTGATCCACACCCTCATCGGCAGGAAGAGATGCTGCATCTAAGAGAAGGAAGAGAAAGAGCCAATAATAGTAACAATAATAATAGTATTTCACACAGCATTCGCACATCACTGATGTCCCAGTTCTGCTAAGTTACACACATGCTGGGTGCTTTGTTCTGCTTACTCCACTCTTCAGACCACGGCCTCCTCAAGCACCAAGGTGAAGCAGGTACACAACAAAGCGCAGGACAGAAGATGAAGTGAGCAGTAATAAACTTTAGGAAAACTAGGTCCTAATAAAGCAAAGCCTCCCTTTTTAACAGAGAGAACAAACGTCAGTGACAGTAGAGGGACATCTCACAACACACTCAGTCATGTCTCATGTCAGGCCACCACCGAGGAGGCACAGCCCCCTCCTACTGTGCATCAGACCAAGTCCTTGGACCCAGCGACCGCCCCCCTTCTGACCCCGGCACTTTTCTCCGGGCTCTCTGAGCAGCTCCAACCCACCACGCGGTTGTGTGATGGCAGACCTGGCACCGGAGAGGGTCTGTACAGCTGGGAGGGAGGCAGCTGAGCATCTTTCCCTCTTGCTTTCGGTAACGGCTCGGACAGATGTCTGCTGGGAGGGGAAAGCTAGCGCCGAGCCGGCCTTGGGATGGGGAGATGGACTCGATGACCTGAGCTGTCAGTGGGGATTAGATCCACTTACACGCTCCTGGACCAGTTTCTGCTGGGTAACCTTTGACATTCTCGTCCCTCTCCCACACACCGGCTCTTCTCCCGCCCCCANACCAGTTTCTGCTGGGTAACCTTTGACATTATGGCTGACTTGCTCCAAAAAAGATTCTCGTCCCTCTCCCACGCACCGGCTCTTCTCCCGCCTCCGTCAGCCCAGCACGGAGCTCACGGGCAGCTCCTTTTCCCCCAGCACAGTGGGACCCGCTGGGCAGGTCCAGCTTCCCGCGCGACCCGTGGGCTGAAGCAGCTCCCCAGCAGTGAGGCCGTTTCTGGAGGAGCAGGCGCTGGGGGGTGAGCGATACCAGCAGTAACGGGGACTCGGGCACGGGCTATGCCTGCCCCAGCCCTCCCGTGCCGGCCACCTCCCCACAGGGCTGGACCGGGGTAGGTACTAGAGCAAACCAACCTTGCTCATCTTGCTCTCCCGCCTGGCATCACACCGATAGCAGCAAAAGACCTTCACAGAATCACTACATTGGAAAAGACCTGTAAGGTCATCTAGTCCAATCATTAACCTCACTCTGACAACCCACCACTAAACCATGTCCCTCAGCGCTATATCTACACCACCCTTAAATCCCTCCAGGGATGGGGACTCCACCACTGCCCTGGGTAACGCGTTCCAGTGCCTGATGGCCCTTTCAGCAAAGAAATTCTTCCTAAAATCCAATCTAAACTTCCCTTGGCGCAACTTGAAGCCCTTTCCTCTTGTTCTAACCTTCTCAGGCTTTCCTTCAGCTTTGAGACTCTGCGCACTGAAGGTGATTATATACCTCATCAGCTCCTTCATGTCTGGATTTTACCTTTTCCTCCTTCTTCCTCCTGGCTAGAAAACCCAGACGGAGACACCCCATTAACCGCTGTCTGCTCGGGGGGGCTGTACGCCAAGCAGAGCTTCACCCAAGCCCGTGATTCTGGAGCGTTTCTCTCTGCGTACACGCGCACACACAAACACAAAAGCCATACGCACACGTACTTCTCCATTAGGTATTGCGAGTTCAGCATCACTGCGAGGAATTATAGAGGACATATGGCTTAATTTAGTTGCAGTGGTTTTGTAGCTACAGCTGAGTAGATAACATGACAAGGCTAGTAATCGTTTCTGAGAGGGAATGATTTAGTAATAGAGTCTACAGCTCTCGTAAAGGCTCCTTGATAAAGGGCCAGGGAGAGCTGGAACAGTTTGGATCCATTTCCTCACCGCTGCTGAGAACGAATGTTGCAATATGTGTCAGGAGGGCTGAATGGAAAATAATTGCCTTCATTATGCAAGTTCAACGTACAGACATATGTTCCTGGATAAACCCCTGCTACAACTAGCCAGGTCCACGTAGCTTATTTTCCATAAAATGTACGGAGCAGCGTCTTCTACAGGTTTCGGTCAAGTATTCGAAACAGGCGGGCGCTGTTTTATCCAGCAACGCGTACGCACGTTCCCGAGGCTCACATGCACGTAGGTTTATTGCTTTCTACAAAAGATGCCGGTGTGGGAATAGGTCTCGGAGAGGATGTCTGAACATGCTCCAGGACTTTGGCCTATCCGAAGCACAGAGAAACTGGAGACACAGATTTTTATAGGAGACACGTTTTTTTATAGGAGACACAGCACATTGTAAAGCAAGATGTCTTGGGCCAAATCCAGTTCCTCTTCTTTAGGCAAACCGACCTCTTGATTTCAGTGGTGCGTCTCGTTCAGGCAAGGTAGACAGAAACTCAGCTTTGGGCATTTATGGGAAGAATCAGAGAAGTGATTTCTTTAGTGTGATACAATAGGACTTTGTATCAGCATTAGCCCCAAGTGCCTGGAAATCTGGAATTCAAATGAAGCAAAACCTCACTATAAATAAAGAGCTTCTTAAAACCAAAGTTGTTTCCACCACTACTTTTAAAAAGCAGAGTTGCCAGCTACTGAGAATGCAAATAAGCGATGCTCCGGCCTGGGAGGATTCCAGTAGGATTAGTCTGGCAGTTGTAGTGCAATCGAGGCAGACTAATTTTTTTCATTATTAGTTTTTAATTCTTCTAAGTCTGCTTTTGACAATGGTTTGGCACCACCCGCGCTCATCACTCTCCGACGCTGAAGCTGGCAAGCGGACACATTTCTCCTTTTATTATAGCAGAGGGATGGGCTAATTCCCGCCGGGAGTCCGGTGTGCCTGCGCAGCCGGGAGAAGCGGGAGGGCAGCGCTCCCTCGCTCCAGCTGCCGCGGGAGAGATGTTTCGACCATGAGCAGGAACAAATATTTATCAGACAGCCTTTCCAGTCATATGGTCCTAATCCTCACAGCAATGCGAAACTCCCGGGGATGAGGTCATGGTTGTTTAATCCCAAACTGTAGGGTTTTTTTTTTTCCTAGAGGCCAGATCAGGTAGGTAGGTGATGGAGCGCGCTTCTCCCGCCTGGGGCTCGCTGAGAGCAGACCGCGGGGTTTTAGGGACACGATGTGCAAATACACACCCTCGAACACGCACAAAGGCTTCCTCCAGAGCACAACAGGGCTGCCAGGGCACAACATTAAATTTCCAGCACCGACACCGGGTACCTGCAGCTCTGAGTTTCCAGAACTTGTCAAAATCCAACTGTCAGACTCCCTGAAAGCTCCTTTAAACAAAACCCCTTCTCAACAGTGAAAAAAAGAACAAGATAAAACGTTGTTTTTAAAGGTCATCAGAAGCTCCTCCAAGCTGATTACTGCTAGAGGTACTTTTTTAGGTGGTTGAGGTATCTTCGGTTTGCTCATTAGCCTTTCACTGGCCTTTAGTGATTCATACTTTAAATCAAAGAACCAGGGAATTCCGTGGCCATTTTTCTCCAGGGACTGTTTGGATCGGGAATTGTCCAAATTAGGAATTGTATCTGAATCCTACCAAGGTCTGAGCTAACAGATTGGCTCATGGCTCCCGGACAGACCCTTATTATTTTAGCCCAGATGGTACTAAAAAAAGACCATCTCAAACACATGATACATCCAATGGCATATTTTAGGACTTCCCATTAAATGCACAGACCAGCTATATTCCTTCAGTTTTCTCCTTACATAAAGAGAGGCGTGCCATGTGTATGGTAATATTCCAAATATTGTGTGATACGAAGTAAAACATCTTAAAATATGTTGCTCATCAGTACACGATGTACAGCGGCACCGCATCTAGGGATGAGGTTATATTGAGCAGGACTGAACCAAGGGAAAGAGCACAACCAATGTATTGTGTGTGTTGTGTTTTCAGCTGGAAGGTTTCCCAAACCTTGGAAAAGATGAAATTTGGGTCGCTCCCAGAAGAACCTGACAGCCAAGTAATCAAGGAGGTTGGAAAGTCAGGTCATGTCTCTTATTTTAAACCAGCCTTTGGGTCTGCAATTGTATGTGAGATTGAGTAATTTCTGAGTGTGACTAACCTGGAGCAGCCCCTTTCCCTGCGGCCAAGCACTTCCCAAGAGGGGAGCTTGGGTCTCCCACAGCCCAGGTGAGCCCCAACCACCAAGAACCAGATTTGGCTTTGGGAAATCTCTCTCTTTCACTGCACAGTTTTTTTCCAGAAGTCTTGGTTTTTATGTCAAACCAGAAGAAAACCAAGAATTAAAACCTCCGGGTTTCTGTGTCTCGCCCCCATGTCTGCGGCAGGACTCCCACATTCGTCTCTGGTCAGCGGTGGGGTCTACTCGGTCATGCCATTGAGCAGATGCACAAGGTTGCTGGGCCAAAGGCAGGGTCACAGGCTGAGCCTCAAACGTACTCAGAAAATCTGGATGCGAGCTTGCCCCACATGGTGGTTTGGGGTTTAGTTAAAGCTCTGCTCACCACCTCCCCAGGATGAGCATCGCTGAGCCCCAAACACTCAGTCCGGGAGGGGAAGGTGGCCGGGGAGCCGGCGTGGGGGAGAGTCCCTGAGCCCCTCAGTACCCTGCAGAAACCCAGACCCTGCGGGGCTGAGCGCGTTTTGCTTTCGGCACGTTGCAGTCACCTCTGATAAATAACAGGAGAAGCGAAAAGCAAGAGAAGGGGGTTGGTGCTGCAGAGTTGCGTTGTTTACCCTCTTTCCTGCGCAGGTCCTTTATTTATTTCACATGTGGCAAGAAGCAGCCCTTGGATCTTCAGTTTTCTTTTCTTCTACCTCATTCCCTTTGAATCCATCAGCCGGCGAGATTAGCGGTGTCACAAGAACCAGACCTTTCTGCTAAATCCCTTCCAGATGTCCAGAGCCACAAACATGTCAGTCATTGACAGGAGCCTAATGACAAGTTGCTCCCCGTTCGTTAGCGATGGCTACTGTTTCCTGGCAGAAAAGCTTTTTCTTCCCACCCCCCAAGAAAGCTCTGAAAGCAGTTTTTGCAGGGAGGATTTCTTCTTCCTTCCCCAGAAGCAGAGCTGCTGTCTGAAGGCTCACGAGGAGCTCCCTGGCCCGACTGCCGTCGAGAGCTGCTCTCAGCTCCCCCAGCGCTGCCACCGGGAAACCGGGCACGAGGCACCACATCGCGGAGGCGTTTTAGGATCTGCAGAGAAGAAACAAGTGCCAGACCTGGATGCAGCTGGTGGGGTTTGACAAGCCCCAGGCCTTGAGGTTCTCCAGCAGCTCGGTGGAATTGGACGGTGCTTTTTCTGTGTTGGCGTTGCCAGCCCCAAGGAGCCAGGGATGAACTTGAGTAGATGCAGAGGCCAGGGTGGTTTTGGAAAAAACAAACAGATAGGAGGGATTTCTGGGAGCAGTTCAGGGCAGAAGAGAGGCAAATCATCTGGCTATTTCTTTCTCCTTAAGCAAGGAGAGCCATGTGGTGATGTTCCTGTCTTGCTAATGGAGAAGGCCAGGAGCTGTGTGTCGAGGGGCTTTCTCAAGAACAGGATGCAATGGGATTTTGGCTCCAAGCCTGGAAGCCACGTCCTTTCCTTTCCACTTGCCCAAAGCCATGTCATGGTTTTCTCAACCTGTTGCAATGCATTAAATTTCACATCATTCTTCGAGTGCATTTTGATCAGTCTGTGACTGCTATGTTGGATTTGTCTTATACCCCCAGCTCAGGGGTTATACCCACCAGCTCAGGACATACTTTCCCAACCTAAAACTATTCCCAGAAAAAACAATACTATCCATTGTGGAGATTCCTGACGTTTGTTTTTTCCCCTCCTTTCATCTCAGTTAATGGATAGGATTAAAAAAGTGCAGCTGGCCAGCACAGGCCGTTTCTTCCATGGAAAGTGCCGGTCTCCTTGCTGGGATGGGCAGGCGGGATGGACTGAGGCAACATCCTTTGCCATGCTCCCAACCACACCACCGCAAGGAAATGGTATTCAGCAGCTCGTCCCACCTTGGCACAGAGGCTGCAGTGAGGTGCCAAGCCAAAACTTGCGCTGAAGTCTCTGAGAACTGCTTTTTTAATGTAGCTGCTTATTAACGTGACCCTACTTGGGGAGATTTCTTCCTTTATCCTTTGAATTATGAAAACCATTTCAAAACTTGATCCCCATGAAGGCTGGGCATTGTGTCAGCTTCAAGGAGTTGAAAATAGCGATGGGTTCTTTGCAGTGGGCAGAAAAACCCACTTGGAGTCTGTCACTTGGATTTATGAATGTAAAGTCTGCTCTTTTGACATAATCTTCTTGATTTAAGCTTGTGGTTTCTACACACACTTTCCATTAAAATTAATGTAAGTCATCTGGGCAAATCTCTCCCAGGTTGACGGGATGAAAGGTTCGACTCCTGGAGCTTTATTCCTTCTTTATGGGTTCAATGCTGACCTGTGCAGGATCCAGCCCACAGCCTGGGTTGGAGCCTTGCGTCCCTGCTCAGCGGGACGTTCGGTGATCGGGTATGAGGTGCCTGATCTGGACACCCAAAGCATCGGGGAAGGTTAGCAAAGGCCTCTGGAAACTGTGCTCCTGAGCACAGCCTCAGAACGAGCACCAGATATTTGTTAGATAAATCAGAACATCGGACCTTGCTCACCTCTTCATGCTGCAGAGCTGTTGTGGGTTGAGATGTTCTGCCTGGTGTGAAACCAGCTTCAGCATCAGCATCGCTCCCACAGCAACGTACTGTAAATGGGTGAAGCAGAAAATTGAGCAACTCAGCAAAAATCCCAAACCAGGAGGTTTGGTTGCAAAACAATACAAATATGTGCTGTAAAAGAACATACGGATATCTCCTCAAAGACATCAGCGCCTCATTTTAAGTCAAACCCACCAGTTTTGCAGAGGATTGTTTGCATCACGCCCATTTGAAAAGCAGCTGGAGGCTGAATCCCTTCCCAGATTCAGATTGTCCATGTGAGCCCACCACAGCCAGCCCAGGAGAGCGTTGCTTGAGAATCAGTCTTCCAAATTTCCCCAAATAAAACCACTAGAAGATGCAGCTCTGTTCGACAGCGAGCCCACAAGTGCTGACTCAGCTCATTGCATCTCACAGTTCCCAGGGGTGATTTATCTCCTTTTTTTCTCCACTGCTATCACATCCTTGACCCTAGGAAAGGACCGCTAGTTCTCTTCAGACCAAGACCTGTCTCTCCTTCCCAGCACACATTAACACACATTCGCTGGGCACTCAGAAGCAGGGTGCTTCATGTTTTCCCCAAGGAAATTTGGAAAACCCTGTCTCCCAGAGCCCTCTTCCTCCTCTCCCCACCTGGGAGGTGGGTTTGCTTCTCCATCCCCCAGCCCCCAGCCCTACCCCATGCTCTCTGTTGCCTTCCCCAGTGCCCTGGGCTGGAGGGGGGATGCCTCTCATGGAAATTGTCCCTTAAAGCAAATAGACAGAAAGAAAATCTCACCAAAACCCCACAAACCTGCAATATTGGGATCCCCCTGTGCTAAAATAACTGCACTTCTCCTTTCCCTTGAGCCCTGTGCATCCCCAAGCCTGCACCCACCCAGACCCGCCACCAAATGCCTCCCAGTCACTCCCTCCCCAACGCCACAGGCTGCCTCCTCCTCCTCCTCTTCCTCCCACAGCTCCTCTCAGTGATGGAGAGCGAATATCTCAGAGCCTGACTCCAACCCGGTCTTCTCCTGAGGTGCGGAGAAGTACGGTGGAAAACACACATGTACCCTTATTCCTCCCCACGAAGGGCAAAACCATGCAATTCTTTTCCCGTAAGTGATACAGTTGGTCCAGAAAACGCAGTGCCCTGCAGGCATTGGCTCCAGTTTGGGGAGCGGGGTGGGATGGAAGGACAGAAAACCAGAGTGAAAAATGAGATGGGTGAAACCAGGGAGCAGAGCTCTCTGCGAAGGTTTTGCTTTGACACTTGTAACAGGGGTTATTCATTTTCCAGTAACTTTACACTGCTCTTAACCGAACGAGTCAGTGCAAAAAAATGGCATTACGAGCACTCGAGGATTTACGTGAAGGGTTTGTACCAGAGCACTCGTGTGTGGGGAGAGTCCTGCGGCGGCGGCGATTGCTCCATGGCCTGGGGACAGCCTGCGAACGGGGACCTCTCGTCACCAGGAAGAGCAGCCCTGGGCAGGTCCTGACCACGGCCCCCAGATTGGCACAACACCTCAGCACGTGCCTGGGACTGAAGATGGGGCAAATAGCCTCCAGCAAGGACATGTTTTGGATTCCTCAGTCATAGCACCAAGAGCCTGATGTGCCCATATACGCTGATTAATGGACGAATGAACAACTGCATTCCATAATTGCCAATTACTATTTTTAAGGAATGATTAATTAAATAAGAATAATATTTTTTTTTTTTCCTAAACACTGGAAGCCTCTAAGTAGCCTAAAGGAAGAAAGAGGGATGTGTGCAATATGGATTTTACTAGGACGGTAAGTCACAGAGTCACAGACTCACAGAATCCCAGAACAGTGGGGGTTGGAAGGGCCCTCTGGAGCTCCCCCAGTGCCACCCCCTGCCAGAGCAGGGGCACCTCCAGCAGTGGCACAGGACGGCGTCCAGGCGGGTTTGGAATGGCTCCAGAGTGGGAGACTCCCCCACCTCTCTGGGCAGCCTGTGCCACTGCTCTGCCACCCGCATAGGAGAGAAGGCCCTCCTCAGGTGGAGATGGAACTCCCTGTGGTCAAGTTTGTGCCCATTCCCTCTTGTCCTGTCACTGGGCACCACTGAAAACAGACTGTTCCCATCCCCCTGGCACCCTCCCTTGAAGTATATATAAGCATTGATAAGATCCCCCCTCAGTCTTCTCTTCTGCAGACTAAAAAGCCCCAAGTCCCTCAGCCTTTCAAGTCCAATGTTAATGCAGTGACTGAATTCAGTGACTGAACTAAAACTAAAAATTAGAAAGGGAAGCGGGATCCATACCTACCATGGGCTCTTTATTTCTCGTCGCTCTGGCTTCCCCGCTATCCTTCAGCTCTCTTGCCTTTTACGTTGCGCACACTGCACTATTGTCTCGTAAAAGCCTTAATTCAGCAAATGAGAAACATATTGCGGAGTCTGACATAATTGCAGGCCATGATTCATCCGCATCCCGGTACCTACGGTAGACTCCTCGCTGCTGTCCAGGGCTGCTTCTCGTTCCCAGCCGCCGGCGGAGGCGTGGAGGGGACCCGAGGCTGCGGCTGTGGGTATTACGTGTGGGAGAATGAAATCATCTCAGTTAGCATCAACGGCGAGAGGAAAGGGGGGAAGTACCCCAACTGCCTGTTGCTGCAGAATATCTGGAATGAATCTATTACATCAAGATGTCACCTGCAAGCACAGACCAAGCCTGCGCTCTCCGCTCTGAGCAGGTTCACCAGACCATAATTCCTGGCGTAATACCAACACTAACGACCCGGCAGCACCATGAAATGGAGATGCCTCGCTGGTGCTCACCGACCCACACGCACTGACGGTAGTTGAGTACCTGACCCAAGCGCTGCCTTAGACCCTTGGGCATCTTCACTGAGGATTTTTCATTTTTTACGGTCAGAAATCGACTTCCCCATTTTGCCTGCCCGCTGGGAAAACGCTGGCACTAACGTTAATCCCCGATGCTATTGCCTCATGTTCTGCTTGGACTGTAAAAAGCACAAAAGGAGGACGAAAAAGTCCTTCCCATTTAAAGGAAAAAAAAAAAAAGAAAAGAAAGGCAGAGTGAGGAGAAGCAAACTCAAAAGCGTAGAAATCGTGAAATCTAATCTGTAAGACACTCAATAAGAAAATTTCCTGCTAAGTCATAGCTCGGATTTCTCTTTATCTAGAAAAAATATTTCCCTTTCTTCCAAGGGCTGTCAGGTTTTTCAGAATAAAAAACAAATGAAGAGCCTAATGTGAGGAATTTGAGCTAGTGTTGGAAACCCTGTAAGCTCTTAAATAATTAGAGACCTTCATTGGTATTACACGAAGATAAACGATTCCATATAGTCCAAAGCTGATCTGTACTCCTGCTAAATACCTTAGTCTTGGGTAACTGTAGGAATCAAGAAATATTGTATATAAATCTCTCCATGATCTTTTCATATAGAAAAATAGAGTGCAGTTGGTTTGGAGAAGGTCAATGGATTTGCTGTTTTCTTGTTATATTATGCAAATATGCCATGTAGGAATTCGGACAACAAATGGTTTGTGAAATGTAAGAAATACATTTGTTGGCATCACAGTAATAAGCAGGATTTTTGATCAGCGCTGATGCATTATTCTTTCATACATATATACACACACATGTGCACGCATATATGTTTGCAACGTGTTGCCATAAATTACGTGAAAACATAGAGCAGATGTTCTGTAGTAGCCGGGATTATCGTGCTTTGGTTGTGCTTTCGTGGGAACGGACCCACAGCGGGCTCAGCAGCACATGCCTTATGCATATGGTAATGGGGCTACTTGAAAAGAATATTTATACGTGGGGCTAACCTAGCTTTTTTTAAACATGAGAGGTGACTTGTCTTCTTAGCCTGCTTTTAGATGAGTCAGACCGTACGCAGACGGTGTCGTTAGAAGAATATTTTCCAGTAATTGGCCGTTTGTCATTGTCTGCGCATCCAGAGGACAGGTTTTCTCAGCCGCTTCCCCATCCCCGTGCGCGGGGGTGCAGCGGGTCAAACCACAGCCGCGTTTGAAACACCGCTGGAACCGAAAGATAAAAAGCCAGAACAGACTGAGTGAAAAATGACTGGTCAGAAAGAGGTTTACACCTTCATTTCTGGAGGGAAACTGCACATCGGGTGGAAACTGGTCTTATTTATCCCCACCGTGCCCAAGCCACGGGATTTGTGTATCTGCGTCCCCAAAAGGCAGCCTGAGGGAGGATCAAAATAACCTGTTCTTCAGACTAAACTGCTTGAATTATACTTGGTTGGCTGCCCGTATATCTAAGGACAATGCAGTGACTGCTGCAGAGCCATATCGCTCTGCCATCAGTGTTTATCTACAGCAGAGGTTATAGGGACTAAAATCATAATACACTATATAAATATATAGCAATTTATAAGAAACTAAGGATTAATGCAGCAAAATCCTCAGCAGCACCAAATAAAATGCAGAAGCAAATGCCCCTTTAAGCAGCATCAGAGAGAATATACCACAAAACAATTTCAGAGAGACCGATAAATCTTAAAATCCGTGTTTCTTAGATTTTTCCGGACTTGAGTTAATCTGCCATCACAGCTCTCACATTTGAAAAATGATCAAAACACCATAACGGGACGTTTGGGAGGAACTGGGGACAACGGGAGACCAACAGAGGGGTCAAATAAAAAGATTTATGTATGGAAAGAGAGGTGCCAGCCGTGATGGGCAAATGAAGGGGTCGCGCCCCCTCAGCGTGCTGGTTTGGCCCTCGGCAGCATTTCCAGCAACTTTTGCCCCGTATTCGGGGAGCTTGTGAGTTTGGGGGCTGCCAAGAGCACGTTTCTAGGCGATGGAGGGGACGGAGGGACACCCCACCGCGGCAGCGCCCACGGTGCACGGAGAGGCCATCTCGGCCAGGCAAGGCGGGACCGCAAACAAAAAGATGGGAGACGATGCAACACCCCTGCCGATATTTTCCACATCTCAGAGCAGACAGACAGCGATGAATGAAAAATTAGAAATTTCACATGCACGCATGCTTTTTTTTTCTTAAAAAAAAAAAAAAAAGAAGAAACCCCCCCCTAGTTTCTCTGCCGTGCTTGCCAAGGGGCAGCTCTAATTCATCCCCGTGGCCATCTCTGTTGAATTTTCCTCTCTACAATTTGCTAAACAGCTGGATTTCCATGGTTACCCGGGCTCGCTGCTGGTACGCCTCAAAACATACTGCACATTTTTGCTGGGGAGACGCAGACACCGAGTCGCTCCCCCACGACTGCCCGCAGCAGTGGGCTGCAGCCGAGCCCCGCACCGGTCCCTGCCGGGGGCACGAAGGTGATGGAAGGGAATGACCCAGCTGAGGGGTGACGGGGGAGATGGTACTTCATCCTCGCTTCTCCTTGCTTGGGGAAGAGAAAACACATAGCCAAAGCTTTAAACATTTGGCATAGGATGGAGGATTGTGCCATGGGAACCCCTGGGTCCCCTCTTCTGGCCTTACCCCTTGTACCTGCACCAGCATCTCCAGCTCGGGAATCGACGCGGCTTTGTGTGGTCAACTCCCAACGTCCAAACCTTTTCCCCTGTTTCATTTTTGGCACACGTGTGCCTGAACACACACACGCACATATTTCATCGGTGGTGGGTTCACAGGAGGGAATTGCTATGTTAAATTCAGGTTGGGTTTGTTTTTTTTTTTAAAAAACACCCCAATGCAATAATTAATTTTACCAAAAGAACATATATTTTCCTACTTTTGATCTCTAATAAGCTAATTTCAATCAAGTGGTTGTATAAATTCCTGCTTTTGAAGTCTAACGAGTAAATTGCACGGAAACCTCCATAAAGTACAAAACTCATTAATAAATGTATAGTCCCTTTGTCCAAGACTTCCAACTTTAAATCAAACGCACAACAACCAGATGTTTTTCACATTACTGCATTTCAAGATTTTACTGGAAGTGATCTCATCATACATACTTAACGTAGGTGTCCAACTGTGCATGTTATTCGTATCACGGATCAGACCTTGCAGCTTTAGGACACTGTGTGGCAAACACAAGTATTGTTTAAAGTGGATAAAATTTATGCTGAGCTTGCCACGGGAATACGGAGGAGACCAAATTGGATAGAATATACTGATTTTGATGAGTGTCAGAAGTGAGGAAATTATATCATTCAAACGTTTGAACTTATTGTTAGGAAACACTGAGCCACTGTTTCTGGGAAAGATATTGAATTTAGCCAATCTAGTAAATCAAAGACTTTTCTGTTTTGCTTTGAAGTAGGAAATTAACTGCAAATGCAAAAGATTGGGACCAGGACAGAGGCAGAGCTGAAAGGAGATGTACGTTTTTCAAAGAGAACGAAAATGAAGGCTTGCTTGCAGGGAGGGGTGGAATAACATTTCAGTAGGAAAACATTGCTTCATCATTTTTGCAGAAAATATATACAGTTAAGTTATGATTTGAAAGTTTTGCTAGGAAACATGGCAAGCCAGGGGAGCGAGGCGTCCTTCCCTGAAGGGACGGAGAGCACAGGGTGCAGCTCAGTCGGCACGCTTGCACGCCACGGCTTCGGCTTGCTTTGGTCATTAGGGAAATACCCACTGGGGACTCCAACCTACGAGTACTAATTAGTCACCTGTTAATTACCAGCAAGAGTTGGCTGAAGGTTATTCGGGACTGTTTATCATCAGAGCTGAGCAGTGGGCAGCCTTTTGCCCAGGGTGAGCTCGCACCTCCCGTTGATTGCAGAAGAGCCCTGGCAGCTCCCCTCCTCTTCCCCACATGTCTGAATAAGATTCTGAGTTTCCTCAAGACTGTAAGAAACCTCCCAGGAAGGTTTCTCAGGGGTCTTCATATTCTTTTTGGTTCCTTCTCCCATTGGAAACACCATCAGAGCTCAAATCATACAGAGCATCCCGTAGGGCTTTTGCTGGAAGAGAGTTGCTGAGGCACTCGCATACCGTGGCTCCACTTTGAACCAAGGGGCCATGGGAGGCAAGAAAGAAGAAAACAAGTGTTCAATTTGAGAAATGGGTGAAATTATCTCATCTTGCCCTCTCCATCAATTCATCCCAACCCGTTTTGATGTCACCATCCTACAGAGATCAGGTTCCTCCATACTTCTGTGCCACAGCTTTCTGGGACATCCTCAACAGCGAAGGGAGGGCTCGTGGTCTTTCTACAGAGACATGACCATCAAAAATGAAAATACTGCCACTTCCTATTGGGTCAGCTTTGACTCACAGCACAAGTAATGGGGAAGCAGGAATACTGACCAGCATCTGGCTGGTTTCCTCTTTCAGAGATGTGGGAAGTTCACCCAATTTCTCAGCCCTTTCACTGGGAAGGAAAGGAGGAAGCAGAAATGACTCATTTTCTCTCTCTACCAGGAGAACTGTGTCAAGGAGCTGCTGAATTTGTGCCTCTTACTTGCAGCCAGGTCGTCTGAGCCCAACACATCTGAGCAGGTTCAGTGAAAGCTGTCCAAGTCCTGGTGTAACAACAAGGACCACGTTGGCATGTACAAACACAGAGGAGTATCACATTTAAATGAGGGAATTTTCTCCTTTTAAAGAAATAATAGGCTTTTCAAACACACTAGCAAGCCCTTTAGGGATGTCTAGAGACAGCTCAAAGTAAATAGATAAATAACAGAACCATGAGCAGGAGAGCGCGTGGTCCCAGGCTGTACCCAGACCTGAGGTCTTTGGTGTGGTCCTAAAATGTCAGTGGGAGCAGCGGGTCTGAATACGGGAGCTGAATTGCTCAGGGCAGTTCCTGCAGGAATTAGATCACTTTTTGGCCGTCATTAGATTAACGCGCACGGCTGTTGGCGCAGGCGAGGCGACGAGGGGTGCTCTGCCTGGGTGCAGCGTTGCCGAGGTCTCGGCTCTCTCTTCCTTTGCAAGAGGAATGCGTTTGGCGCGTTGCTCACAACTCACTCACCAATATCCCCGTCAATAATCTTTGTAAGATCTGTAGCTCATTATGAAGAGAATATAGACTCGAATTAGGGGGCTGAATCCAATTAGGCTGCGCTGCATCGCGACGCTCCGAGTCTTAAAGAGACCACGAAAGCCCCGTCCCGTTTGAGATGCACAGTTGACATGCTGGAGGTTTGCAAAGGGCAGATTTTGCAAACCCTCGGAGATCAGTTTTGCAGCAGTCCTCATTATCCCCATGCCAATTTCTGTCAATCATAACTGGCACTATAAAATAAATAAATCCCCATAGCCGCTACCAAGGGGTTGGGAACCTTCTGGAGACTTGGCACTCGTGTCGCGCTGTCGTTGCCAGTGGGTGAGCTCAGCACAAAAGCCCACCGCTATGAGAATAACAAGGTCCTGATCAACTCGGCCTCCAACATCAAGCCCCGCTCTGTAATCCAGTGAAATTATCCTCTGCCCCTTTTCACCGGGCGCCGGCGCACAAAGGCGGCAGCGTGCCCCGGGCAAGCACGGAGCGGGGCTGCCCAGCTCACACCAGCGCTGCTCCGGCCCAAGCAGGGGCAAAATGCCCGCTGGCTTTCTGTAGGACCAGCGTTCGGGGGTTTTTTATCTGTTTAAGTGTCAAAACAGACTTTGCTGGCCAAAGGAACCGCTTGATCGCCGGCGATTCTCTGGTGCTGTTTGGCTGACCCTCGGTGGCAGAGAAATTTTTCGCCACTGGTTGATGTAAGGATCATAACCAAGTGACTTCTGAACCTGGTGCTACAAAGGAGGGCTTCATAATTGCGGTGTCGAGTTCCTCCTGCCCAACTGTGCGTAAAAGCTCGTGTCAGTCCATGCAGACACTGGGAGGAGCAGCCGTTGAGCACCGGGAGAGGTTTCGTGCCTGATTTAAAGGAGAGCTAACCTTGCCCAGCGTTTGCATTTTGCAAGCAAGAACCCAGAGATTCAAATGATCTCCCAGGTAATGCTCTCCTGGGGCATCTGTGACACTGAGAACTTGCAACATGGGGAAAGCAATACCCTGCCCTTGCTACAAACACTGAGAACAGCACGCCCCAAAATGCATTACAAAATTTTAACAATCCCAACACAATTTGATACACAAAGGTTTCATAAAAGCATATAAAACTAAATATAAAAGGACACTTATAAACCTGTCCGTTGCCTATCAACAAACATTCCACATAGTTGGATATCAGAGAGCTTTTTCTGAACGAACTGTAATACTGCTCTACTTTCCTCTAAAATTAAGTAGAGATTGGTTTTGATATGGGCATTACATAGTTTCAGATTTCAGACAGTGAAAGACCCCTGCAATCTCTTTGTCCCTTAAGAAAAAAAAAAAAAAAGAAGACAAGAAAACAACCCCCAAACCAACAAAAGTCAGTGATGAAGACATCCTTTCCCTGCGAAGCAGCTGTGCAGACGCGAGAAGCCGCTGCACCCTCTGCCGGACGCGGCCGGGAGGAGTCCTTCACACAAACTCCACATGAGCTGCATACAGCATACGTCGTCCTCTACAAGAGAAATTATTTTTTCCTGAAGATGTCTTTCCAATTGTACAGCATAGATGAAACCACAACATGGCTCAAAGCAGCTTTCATCCCAGTTAGAGATGACCAGCGGTGCTCTGGGCACCAGGAATCAAGAATCGGCCACGACTAGGAGTGAATGGGCAGCTGCCGAGTTGGCTTCCAGCAACGATTAAAATTAAGCATCTTTTCACCTAAGTATCATTGAGAGTGGCTCAGGGCACAGCCTTGCAGCAGCATCCAGGAGCAAACGGAGGAGATGCGTCCAGCGCTCCCGGTCTGAGCACATCTGGGTCAGAAACACCAAAGAGGGGCCAAGCACCCCTTGCTGCCTGAGCAGCACCCACCAGCCAGCTGAAACGGCCCAGGGCATCCTGCCCCCTTCCCCCTGCACCAGGTTTTGGGGATCCACAGCCCTGTGTGGACTCACCCCACAGCTCTTGGTGGGACACGGTCTACTTCTGAGGGGCAAAAACTGAGAGGCATCACCCAGCTCCTGAGCTGGATAACCATGGCCTGAGGTAAAACACTCCAGGTTTTCCGTAAAAAACCATTAGTCCATGAGGTTTCCCAGAGCCACGGGTCTCCTCCATTTCACAGTACGGTTGACTAAACCAAAGCTATGTGTCTAAGAAAGACCTTGCAAACAAGTAGGAATTTCTTATCAGAGCTGCAGGAGCACGCAGGCTACCTGCAGACACTTGGTTGTTTCTTAAAAGGAAAATAAAAGCTTCCCTAGCTTTCATTGCATCAAAGGGACAAAGCCTCGGGAGGCTTTCATTAACCCTCACGCGCCAACGGAAGGAAATGCATAGCAGGAAAGACTGTTTTCCGAGAGAAACCATACTGGAAAGTTATCAGCAACCCGAGCGATAAAATACAAGGGCAAGGAATGAACTGTGGGTTTAACGGCACAAGAAGGAGTTTTTTACAATCCCTCTCTTAATGGTGCAGCACAGTTATCTAACCTGAAGTACGCGTTCGGCAGTGGGGGGCTGAGACCGCTGGAAGCGGCATTTAAGGTATGGCAAAGCAGCTGTGACACCTCAAATGCATCAAGGCAGATCCTGGACGTGCTCATGTCCTTGGCTCCGAGGTTAGTCACCCAGAAGAAAGTTGCTGCTTGATGCTTATTGGCAGTGTTTAAATTAAATGGGATGATTTTTCTAGTTTATACTAGAATTACTTTGGGTCACCTCAATAGTCCACTCTGGCTTCAGTGTTTGTTTCTCTGAGGTAGGACATCTTCTCACTCAGAGCAGCCTGGGCTCATTTTCTGGCTTGTCAACATAACCACATCACTCTTCGCTCCACTGCTCCCCCTCTGTCGTGTCAAATGTGTCAATTCATCTCCATCTCAAGGCTCTTCACAGCTCAGCACTGCACTGGCCATCTCCCACGTGCTGTCAAGCCATCAGCGCCCACCTCCAATCTGCCGGCATCGCTCGCCTCCGCTGCCGCAGCAAACCCTCCAGCCAGTCCCCTGCCCTGTCCCCTGCTTGCCTGTGTGCAGAAGACCTCTCCTCCATCACACAACAACCCTCCTCAGATGTCCCCTGCAGGTTTGCTCCTCCATGACCCCTATGAAAAAGCAGGCTAAGCCTTTCGCCTGTGGTGCTGGCCAACGTGGTCCCCCTGCTGCCTTCACCCTCCTGCAGGTCCAGCCCACTCACCCTGTGCACAGACCTCCTTCAGTGGGCTTTCACAGAGCACCAAGAACGAGGGACCAGAGTGGTGTGATGGGGACCATCAGTCACGGCCATGGAGCAATAAATCACCAAACACACAAACACAATAACAAATCCCACGCAGACGTCCGGTTTCTGACTTTTTTTCTTTGCTGGGTGAGCAGCAGTTTAACGATGTCTTCCCAACATTACAAAGAGATTTGTGTTAAAACCAAACAAGTTCTAGCTTTTGAGCCAGCTCTGCCGCACAGCAGGATTCACGAGCCATGGACAGCCTTGGCCAAGGCACTGCCAATGGACGCAGCTCCTTTGCTGCTTGCCTCCTCTCAGGCAGAACCAGGGCTGTGCAATGGAAATATTTAGACAGATATCTATGTTTTAGCAGTAGCAGACTTTTCTACTATTAATGCAAGCGGGTCTTCTTTCTCCATGTCTGTACTCCACACAGTCTTCTTCCATGGAAGGGCTTGGGCAGAAGAAAGGAGAGATGCTTCATCGTAACAACCATTGAAGCAAATGGTTAATTTTCCTGAATCAGGACCATAGACTTTCGGAGGGATTACTTGACCTAGAGTCAGCAACTTTTTCCACCAACACTAAAAATACCCTTGAATGAGCTGTAGAAATACGATAGCTTAAACTCTTAGCAGTACTTTAGGCTAGACAGTGGTTTATAATGATATGGTTTCCGTTCAGAGACCTGCCAAGGGGCCGTTCCCACACACTCTTTATTTTAGCGAGGACAGAAGAAGTTAGTTAGGAAGAAGTTTTTCACTTTGAGGGTGGTGAGGCACTGGCACAGGTTGCCCAGAGAGGTTGTTGAGGCCCCATCCCTGGAGGTGTTCAAGGCTAGGCTGGACGTGGCCTTGGGCAACCTGGTCTGGTGGGAGGTGTCCCTGCCTGTGGCAGGGGGGTTGGAACTCGGTGATCTTCAAGGTCCTTTCCAACCTAAACCGTTCTATGATTCTATGATTCTATGATAGGGCTCTGCCGGCCCGAAGGTGAGGGGGAGAGGCGGTATCTGCCTTTGCCCATCAGCAAAATCAGCCCCAACTCCTGCACCACATTTTCTGTCTGCAGCTTTTTAAAATCCAACTTAAGCTGTAAAAGAAAATCTGCTGAACACCAAAGAGTGACAATCACCCCAACAGCTGTATCACTTATTTTTATAGTCATCTTGATGTGCTTTCATGTTTGAATACCCAATATATTCTCCGTGCTGCTAATACCAAAGTACTGAGAAGTTGTTCGTGAGCTGATCCTGGGGGCTGGGGTACCTGGACAGGGGAGATTTGGGATCCTGGGCACCACAAGACCCAGTTGGGGATTTTGAATTAAACTATTTGTGGTGAGATAAATGTCTCTCTTCCTTCTTCCAGATGTGCTGGAGCACAGCCCTGGATGGCGGGAGGTACAGGAGGAGCATGTAGATGGGCAACGAAGGAAAAGCAAAGCAACTTTTCCATTTCTGCCCACAAACCCCTGTTAATAGCAGCCACCAGGTCAGCGTTTTGGGTCCGACAAAGAACACGTCCCTGGAGGAGGTAAGGGACTCATTCTGCACTATGTACCCCTTCCTCAGCACGTGGGTGTGGGAGGGATTGCACGTGCAATGCAGAAAAAGAAAGAAAAAGGAATCACAGGGCATTTATGAGGGTAGTGAGCCCCTGGCACAGGTTGCCCAGAGAAGCTGTGGCTGCCCCATCCCTGGAGGTGTTCAAGGCCAGGTTGGACGGGGCTTGGAGTAACCTGGGCTGGTGGGAGGTGTCCCTGCCCAGGGCAGGGGGGTGGAACTGTGTGAGCTTTAAGGTCCCTTCCAAACTAAACCATTCTGGGATTCTATGAGCTGAGCAGCCAGTGGCTACACACACTAGTTCATCCCAGTCCCAGTGGGCAGATGCTGATTAACATCCCCTCCCCGTAAACACCAGCACTGGGGCTGGGCTTCCCTTAATCGGAGAAGGAGCAGTACAGGTGGCAAATACACACACACACACACAGAGAGACATTTTCTCTCTATCTCTATCCGCAGATACAAAGATCCAGGGAGATGGGGAAGGGCTGCTCGGCAGGACCATGTGCGCCTGCTTTCCATCAGGGGGCAGTGGCAGCCCAGCCATGTCCGCCGTCCCCTGCACAGTCCACTTCAGCTGATGAACACCCCAATGCTTTGGAGGAGCAGCGCTGCCCTTCCCTGGTCCTCCCCTGTTTCTCAGGTGTCCAAAGGCAAGACCTGGCTGGGACCAGGTTTCCACAGGCTTCTCCTGGATGAGCCCAGCTGTGCCAAGATAAGCTTTTGCTCTGTAGGTTTTTCGGAAGGAAAACAAACATAATCCCAAAATATTCCCAAACCCAACAACAGGGTAAGAACAGAGAGAAGGCTACTGATGGAGAATACACAGAGTGACCATTACCGTGGGACACGAGGGGCATCTCGGGGCCAATCCACCGCAGCAGGGAGGAAGGGACACAGGACTGTGCAATTCATCCCCGTTGCACCCTGCCATGCCCACAGGGACCTGGCACCCCAAAGAAAGTGCTTTCTGCGAGAGCCAACAGGCAGCTGTGCACAGACAACTGCGGATTTTAAAGGGCTGGAGCACCTCTCCTATGAGGAGAGGCTGAAAGAGTTGGGGCTGTTCAGCCTGGAGAAGAGAAGGCTCCGGGGAGATCTTATTGCGGCCTTCCAGTACCTAAAGGGGCTACAGGAGAGCTGGGGAAGGACTTTTTACTGGGGCATGGAGTGATAGGATGAGGGGGAATGGCTTCAAACTGGAAGAGGGCAGGTTTAGATTGAACATTAGGAAGAAGTTTTTCACTTTGAGGGTGGTGAGGCACTGGAACAGGTTGCCCAGAGAGGTTGTTGAGGCCCCATCCCTGGAGGTGTTCAAGGCCAGGCTGGACGTGGCCTTGGGCAACCTGGTCTGGTGGGAGGTGTCCCTGCCTAAGGCAGGGGGGTTGGAACGAGATGATCTTTAAGGTCCTTTCCAACCTAAACCATTCTATGATTCTATGACAACGGACTNATGATCTTCAAGGTCCTTTCCAACCTAAACCATTCTATGATTCTAACAACGGACTAAATTAAATACTGGGGGCAAAGCCTCAGAAGCTGCACCTCGCCTGGGTTTGGAGGGGCATCTCCCGGGACAGCCCGGAGGCAACTCTGCATCAGCTGGGGAAGCGCTGGAGAGAGAAGCGTGTTCTCACGATTGCACACAGCATCTTCAGTTGCTCACGTGAACTACTAAAACAAACCGCTATGTGTTTCTACAGATCGAAGCAAGGCTTTTTGAGGAACCACAAACCCCTTCTTTTCCACAGGCTGTATGTTTCTAAACTATTTCCCGTGAAACTCCGCAATAAAGTCTCTCTCTAAATTGCACTCATTAGTTAAACTGGGTTTCATTACCATCCTTTCCCTCAGTGCCCTTTACACCAGCTGGATGCTGCATTTCAGCAATCCGTTACACGCTAACAACAGAAATGTTTCCTCTTAAAAAAATAAAAAGCAGTAAAACGCCCGTTTTTGGTGATAAACTAATTCCTATTTCTTTAAAGGTCCAAGATATTATCAGAGAAGGGGAGGCAGAAGAAACAGCTGTTTTTGGACACCAGAGTGCTCTCTAGAATGCCTCGTTCTTCCAATTTATTTATTTTTTGTAAGCATAATTAACAGAAGCAATAAGTTGTTGTCCACATAGACAGCTTTTTGACTAATTCAGACCTTCTTTTATGCACTTGGCAGTCTCTAGGAAACTTGGGCAACACAAGCCAGCACAGCAAGGGGAAAGTGTGCTGGCACATGGGAATACAGCCCGTCGCCTCCCTGAATGGCTCATATGTGGCCTTTGCCACCATCAAAAAAGAGAAGAAAAATAAGAGGTTGACAATAGACATCTGCAGTACCATGCCTCGGGGCTTACTTCCCTTAATTTCATGTTAGAAATTAAACTAGAATCTTGCAAAACCCTGGATATTTCCAAAACCTGACATTTAGGTAACCAAACTGCCCTCTCATCTTTTCTGCCATCTACCCATACGCAGGGATTTCATTCTGTTTAAACCTGAAGGTCTTTTAAGCGTATTTCGGTGTTTCAGGTTGTGCTAAGTGATGAACAGACGAAAATGAGAAGGCTCCTGTCTGTTGGGTTTATATGTTGGGTAACTCCAGTAAAGCAAAAACCAGCGCAGGCTGTGAGCTTCCCGTACCTGCATGACCAAAAAGCTCAAAATTGAAGGGGTGGCAGGGAGGAGCAAAGAGCATTTTTAGCCTAAGTTAGTTGGGCTGAGAATTCACAGCCTTTAGGGCATTGCCAACAAACTCGATAATGCCTCGGTACTTGGTAAAACAGAGAGGAAACTGTTACAGCCGTTTGCAGCCCCTCCATAACAGGGAAAAGCCCCCTCACATTGCTAAGTGACGGGCTGAGTCAAACACTGCCTCTTTAATGAAAACTTTATTAGCTCCCAGCATGGTTACCCTTTTGGAAATTGCTTTTAGTGAGTTTGATGAGTTTTGGAGCTAGGATTTAACGTCACTGTCTTTTAAATTTAATCTTACTCGAATTACATTCGATTTGATTGCACTGTGGTACTTGCATACGAGTGGTTTACCATTTTGCTACTTATTCACCCCTTCGCAAGACACCCACCTCCCCCGGCGTTACCCCCAAACACAGCACAGTGGGTACTCGGAAACCACGGGGTGTCCTGCAAAGCATTCAAAGCTGCAGTGTTGGGGATTATTTGGTGGGTTTTTTCCCCTCCAGCCCCTCCAGGCTCTGCAGCTCCTGGTGTCCTCCCTCCCCCATTTTTCCTCTATTTCCCGGTGGATCCCAGCACCATGTGAGCTGAGGAAAAGCCCTGTGGTGCCTCACGTACCTCCCACACGGTGTCCCCCCCACCTCCTCCCCACTGAAGTTGCCCTTCACTGCCTGCATCGCACAGGGTCTGCCCTCGGTTTTACTCCCCCCTGTCTTGCTTTAACTGACGGCAGTGCAAAATTGAGGAACTGCCCATTGCTGCCCCCTTTCTGAAACAGGTTTTTCTGCAAAGAATCAGAGAATCACAGAATGGTTTGGGTTGGAAGGGACCTTAAAGATCACCCAGTTCCAACCCCCCTGCCCTGGGCAGGGACACCTCCCACCAGCCCAGGTTGCTCCAAGCCCCGTCCAACCTGGCCTTGAACACCTCCAGGGATGGGGCATCTACCACCTCTCTGGGCAACCTGTTCCAGTGCCTCACCACCCTCACAGTCAAGAATTTCTTCCTAATACCTAATCTAAAACTCCCCTCTTTCAGTGTAAAACCTTTCCCCCTCGACCCATCGGTCCCCTCCCTGATCAAGAGTCCCTCCCCATATTTCCTGGAACCCCTTTAGGCACTGGAAGGGGCTCTAAGGTCTCCCCGAAGCCTTCTATTCTCCAGGCTGAACACCCCCAACTCTCCCAGCCTGTCCTCCCAGCAGAGGGGCTCCAGCCCTCGCAGCATCTCCGGGGCCTCCTCTGGCCCCGCTCCAACAGCTCCGTGTCCTTCTGCTGTTGGGACCCCCCGAGCTGGAGGCAGCACTGCAGGGGGGTCTCCCCAGAGCAGAGCAGAGCGCAGCAGAGGGGCAGAATCCCCCCCTCGCCCTGCTGGCCACGCTGCTGGGGATGCAGCCTGGGGTGTGGGGGGCTTCCTGGGCTGCCAGCACACATTGCCAGCTCATGGGGAGCTTCTCACCCACCAACACCCCCAAGTCCTTCTCCTCAGGGCTGCTCTCAGTCCATCCTCCACCCAGCCTGGAGTTGTGCTACAGCTAGCATTAAGCAAAATGTGAAAAAATTGGTAGGTTATGTGCATTGCTTCAGTCCTTGGAATGTTGTGCAGACACAGAATAAGGCTGTAACCCCTGTGAAACGCAGCGTGGTGGGCAGGGAGAAGGCGAGCAAAGCAACCGCTGCTCTTGCTCAGTTCACACAAAATCTACATTAATCACTCTTTACCTCCCTGATCTTTATCTCGGGGTATAATGTAAAATGTCAGCAAATAATTTAGTCTTTACCATGTTTAATTCACTCAATCAGCTCCGTAAAACCTTCTCAACTCAGTTAGCAAAATCAAAACAAAGCCAAAAAATGTCACAGAGGGGTGCAGGGAGCCACGCTTTGCAGACCTTTGCAGTCTTCCCGTCCCCCACACGCCAAAGGTGGCAAGGCAGTGGTTTGTTAAAAGACCCTGGAGAAACCAATATCCAACCTGGGAATCCAGATTTCCAAAAAGCTCTCAACCCAAATTTCCCAGTGTCACACACGAGTAGATCCACATTTTCTACAGTCTACATGGACCTTCAAACCAGGACAATGGCCAAGTGTGTTGGTGACACCANGTAGATCCACATTTTCTACAGTCTACATGGCCAAGTGTGTTGGTGACACCGCTGATTTCAGACGTGAGCAGAAGTTAGCTGCTGTGGCTGCTCTCACGAATCAGGGGAATATCAGAGGTGGCATGGGCCGACGGCCAAGAGACCTTACTGCTGTGTTTGAAGAATGCCCTCGAAGGTGGTGGGGTTTCCTGTTGTGTCTCACCACGGCACGTTCACCTCTGCTGCACTAAGCTGAGTCTGCAGCTCGCCACTGAGAAAGTATCCGGCCTTTGGCATGTTCAGGAGTGACAGAATTAGGAAAAAAAGCTCATTTTCTGAGTTTCTGAGGAAATGCACCCAATTACTTCACTTATTCTTTTCTCCTCTGTGATCTTGATTGGTAAGCCTCTAACAAAATCAGTAATTAACAAAATGAATTTAAGATAATGCAATTTTACCTGGTTTAGCTGAGCCCTGGGCACGAGAAACATTGCCAGGTACTGTCATCAGCCAAGTACTGCCATTTTTTCCCCCTACATGCTCTGTCTAAACATATTGTTTCAAAATGTTACTGTCAAATAGATTTTTCCCATCTCTACATATAACATCAGATGAGCAGGAAAACAGTAAACCAGGAGCGTTTTTTCCTGAGAAAAAAAACCACGCAGGGGTACAAATGGGAGTGTGGGTGTGGGAAGGCAGCGGCAGGTTTAAAGCCCCTCATGTAGCAGGACCAGCACGACTCTCCTCGTCTTGCTGATTGGCGGTGGGTTGTCTGGAGCTGGAACATCTCACATGGTCTCCACCAGGCTATGAAGCCCACTCCAGCCAGGCTTCAGCTGGGTTCAGGCGTTGGCTCTGTCCATGCCAGGCTGTTGCCGTGTCGCTGTTACTACATGACAGACGTAAGTGACATAGTTGGATGACACTTTACTGGGAGAAGGGGAAAGGAGAAGGCAGCACATGTGTGTCGATGACATCCTGATGGGATCACTTTCTTTTCCCGTGAAGTACAACTTCTCTCCAGCAGCATCCACCAGCAGCTGAGGGTTCCATCTCCAGCGAAGGTGGGGTAGGAATCCCGTGCAGCAGAACTGCTCCTGGTTCTGTTTTGGGATGCAAGGAGGTCTTCACCCATCTAGTGCCACGAAAGAGAGACAGTGAGGGCACAGCATCCTGGCTGAGAGCCCCGACCCAAAGCCGCAGCTCACCGGGGCTCTCAGTTTTTCACTGCACAGAGAAACAAAACGGTCAGTGGGTCCCAGTGCACAGACCGGGCGGCCAAAGAGCCGAGAGGACAAACAACTTCCAGCTCCTGGCTGTAAACCAGGGCATGGCATTCCCTCCCTTCCCAGAAACAGCACTCGAGGTGGCCTTGTTCGTGCTCCAGTGTTCTCTTCTTCAATTTCCTGTAATTTTGCTCAGCCACAATATTATAGGGTTTATAACATTTTCTGTTCGGGCACAGTGAAGATTGTAAACATGTGTCTTTCCCACTGTTAATGCTGAAGGTTCAGCGGCAGCGACACGGCAGTATCTGGGACGCATTAATGAAGCCGGCTCATTAAAATGGGGTACAAAGGTTTCATTTCGCGGGTCGCCTAATCAGATTTTTCCAGCATGAGGCTGGGTGTGACGCGTGGCACAGAGCTGCGTCCACCTGGCTGAATTTCCTTCCGTGAAGCAACAGCCCCGGTGGGAGGGCAAAGTATCCATCTGCCCAGATATTTTTTTTAAGTTCATTTAAATCCTTTTCCCTTTCCCCACCCAAGTTCCCTCACTAAACTTCAGGATTGTGCAACAGGCAGGCATAGCTACAAATTGTCCTTAAAATTTGGGTTTAATATTCATAGTTTCAGTGTAAAGAAAAGCACGTAGCTGCTATTGCTAAGAAAGTTGGAACCTCTACACCGCCAATTAGCCAGGCTGGGGGTACACCTCCAGGGCTGCTGTCACTTCTTGCTGCTGGTCTGAGTCCACAAGCGAAAGAACCGAGGCCACATAAATTTTCTGATTGGCTGGAAAAATTTGGATACAGCCTCTGCTGGGGTGTATAAATAGAAAGCAAAGTATTTTAGACCTTTCGCTTTGGAAGCAGAGCTCTCAAGGCACACGGAAATGCACGGAGTCACAGCAGTCGTCCTCGCCATTGCCATCTCCAGCGGTGAGTTACCTGAATTTTAGTAAACATTCGCTCATTGTAAACTGCATTCTTTTTCTTTCCCTTTTTTTTTTTTTTAATGAAGTGTATCTGTAAGGGTTTAGGAACTGATTTGTTCTCTGCCATTTTTTGCTTTTGAAAAGAACCCTTTTCCCATTGCATAGAAACCTCCATGGAAAAATCCTTTTCAGATATGTCAGAGCTGTGGCAAAATTTTGTTGGAGTAATAATGTTGATTGAATAAGAAAGAATCAGCTGAGGCGCATCAGTTACTAACAGCACGCGTGTTTTCTTAAAAGCCTTTTACTTAAAAATCAGCCCCCTGAGCATAGAGTGTTCCCAAAGAAGTTTCTATGTTTAATGTCATCACTTTTGATTTCACAAAGAACACACAATTCATTCAAATCAATGAAGACTACCTAGAACAAAGGGCTCTTTTGCTTGAGGAAGGCGTTAGAGGTTTCCTGCACCCTTTTAGCACCAGACCTGCGGTGCCAGCACATCATTTCCCCTGTTCCCATACACTCCCGGAGCCCAGCGGGGACGGTGCCTGCGGGGCCGTTCACACGCGAATAAACCTCCACCCGTCGCTTCTCGCACGACCAGCCCCATTCTTGCTAGGGCATCCCATGGGAAACCCTCATCGTTTTGGTGTGGGGAGCAAGGCTGTTAGAGGTTTGTAGACGGTACTGAGTCAGGGGTTCCCTTCCCCTCCATCCCCCCTGTAAATGCCTTCCCTCTCTCAGACATCGCCGGGGCTGTAGGATCACCATGGGCTTGATGGGTGATGATAGCTGGAGTCTGGGATAAAAAATATGAGGATGTTACCCTACCGGCTGCTACTTTGAAACGCTAATAGAGAAACACTGGGAGATAGAAAATGCCGTTAATAAAAGGTAGATGACAGCTTTTATTTTTGCCCGGATCCCACATTAGGGAATAGGGATGGACTTGCTGGGTCTCAGCCCTGTTTTTTTACAGCGGCAGTTCAGGATGTCAAGATCCTGGGTGGCTCAGGTCACCCTCCAGGCAGAGACACCCCGGAGCTCCAGCCCCACGCCTGCCGCGTGAACGCAGCACGTCTGCCCCGGGGCGATGGGAGAGGAGCGCGTCACTCCGCCATGGCCCCTCCACATCTGTTTGCTCTGCATTTTTGCTTTGAAGTCTCTGCTTTGAGTACCCTCAGTCGTCACTGGACAAAGCATAAAACCAAAAAATGCCATCTCATTGTATCCCTAAAATTAACTTGCATGAAAAGATGAACAACTTTCTAGTCCCCTGGAGCCTGATCCATGGTTACAGCAAAGTCCAAAGGGACCTTGCTATTGATTAAACAACACAGGTGGGGAAATCCCCTTTCTACCTCATGGGCTTCACCTACTGTTCTTCTCTTTTCTTCTTTTCTAGCTGCTGCAGCACGATGGGCGAAAATCTGCTCAACTCAACCTGCAAACAAAATCAGAGGCTGCGACTCCCAGGGCTGCGGCGGGTACCACGACCCCAGGTCCTGGCCGGGGATGACGGGAGACGGCTGCGCTTGAAACTTGCTTAAAATAGAAATAAGCATGAAAAAAAATGGGCGAGAGAAGGGTTTCTAGCCGGCAAGGCACTCCCCTGCGGGTTAACCCACCTCGCTCTTCTTTTTTCAGGGGAGGGAAGAGGCACGAGGGGGTGGACGTGGTGTGCGAGGACGGCTCGGTGGTGTACGCACCCTTCGCGGGGAAGATCACCGGGCAAGCCAGGCCCTACGGGAACGGCAACGCCATCGACAACGGAGTCCGGCTTTCGGGATCAGGTACCAGGGCTGAAAGACGTGCGTCTTGCAAAGCCTGATTGCAAAACGCTCTGATCTGTCTGTAGAGCTTTAAACTGAGCCAAAAATCATGAACCCGACCTGAACTGCACCGTGCTTGCACGTGAATCCAAGTGAAAACTGTAACTTTGAAATCCACGTTCTGTTAATGTAGGAAAACTGATTGACAGGATTACAGCATTTCACCTCTATTAAAAAAGTCAGAGGATGAAGCTGGTCCCTTTGCACATTTTGGCTCATTAAAGAAGCAGCCTCTGACTTGCTCATGCAGTTTTACCCGCCGTAAACCCCTCCCCCACGCTGCTCCAAGCTAATTGGTTTCTTTTCCTATTCTCTCTTCTTGATGCTATAGCAGCAGCACAGCATTTTCTGCAACTTCTGCTGCTGCTGAATCTCTTCTCATTTTATTGTCATTTGCATTTTGCTCCTGAACGTTCCGACTTTGCCAGGCTTTTAAACCATTCCACGGGAGCAACACTTTCCCCCTCTTCTCTCTCCCCTGGTAACAGGATTCTGCGTGAAAATGTTTTACATCAAACCCGTCAAGCACAGCGGCCCCATCAAGAAGGGCGAGAAAATCGGCGTCCTGCTGCCCATGCAAAGGGTCTACCGAGGAATTACGTCCCATGTCCATATCCAGAACTGTGACTTAACGGATCCTACTCCCAACCTGTAAGCGGGGGGCTGCGCATCAGGGGCAAAGCCTTCACCCCCCGGCTTGTGTCTTCATTAAATCGCTTGGGCATAGGTAGTCGCTCTAGTAAAGCAGAAGCTACTGAGCCTCAAACACTCGTTCCACCTAAAAAGTGCTCGTGGACAAAATACTGGTGGTTATCTGAACATGAAAAGATTCATAGTGAGGAATAACACATGCTTTAGAGCTGTTACCGTGTCGGGCGCATCACTGCACTCGTCGACGAAGGCCGAAGCAGTGGGGAGCGGAGGAGTGGGTGGGAGGAGGTGGATCCTGGGCGCCCAGCGGCACCGCAGAGAGCCGCGCTGCAGCTCACTCCTCTTGGGCTTCTCTGCTCTCTTTGCAGCCAAACACGAAGGTTTTATTCAATCAGCCAGAAATGTCACTTGTGCTTGCGTATGGAAAGTCGCATTATTAAAGGGCTGCTTCCCTGCGGATTGCGTTGAATTTCTTTGGTGCTGTCACAGAGTTTGGGCTGGGTTCTGCTTTTTTTTTTTTTATACAGCTGGGGAGAAAAATTATATATAAAGCTGAAACCCAAATCTTTCCTGAGGCCCATGACCCGAAATATGAAACAACGTCAATGAAGTAACTCATTCCTTTTTCCCAGACTCCCGCTTCAGGAATGCCTTGGCACACCCGGGGTTCTTCTTGTCCAAGTGAGGCATTTCTTTCCATCAGTAAATCAGCTGAAGACTTTCCCGGGACAACAAGCTCTTGTTCGCAGGACAGGGCTTTCCAGGCCAAGGCTGCCAACACGCCACAGGGAGTCTCTACAAGTGCTGCGGGTTCACCCACCGACAAATGCGACCGCAGCCTCAGGTAAGCCGGGGAGCTGCTCCAGTGGCAGCTGCGAATGTCCCGACAGCAGATTTGTTTCCTCCAAGCAACTACAGAAAGATATGTGCTACATCTGTGGGAAGTGCTTAACCTGCTGCGTCCCATTCCCCTTCCCCGGGAACCACTTTAATTTTGCTGTGAATGAAAAATCAGCGTGTTTATATAAATACACAGCCCAAACCTGCAGGGGCGGGTAGCAACCAGGCATTGAAGGCGAGTCAACACAATTGAGTTTGCTGTGAAAAAAAAAACCATTTTCCTCATACCAAAAGGAGAAACATTTCAGCAAAAATGCCCACTATTCTCCAATTCTGACCAATTTTTAAAATTTTTGTCATGAAGTTGGTTGCCTGCAGAAAAGACAGGCTCTCACCTAAGTTTCACTTGGTTAAATCCCAGGTTTTTACCCAGTTACCAACTTCTTTGGGGGTTGTTCAGCCTGGAGAGGGGGTTGTTCAGCCTGGAGAAGAGAAGGCTCTGGGGACATCATATAGCATCCTTCCAGTACCTGAAGGGCGCCTACAAGAAAGCTGGAGAGGGACCTTTTACAATGGCATGTAGTGACGGGATGAGGGGGAATGGCCTTAAACTGAAAGAAGGGAGATGTACAGAACACAATGTACAGATGCTCTTTGCAAACTAGAAGCGGAGCAGAGAGACATCCCTTTCTCCTCTGAATAAAACCTGTGGGACATCCAGAGGTTTTTGTAACATGGAATATCAGATGGTTTATGTGAAAGCACCATGACTCATTTAAATTTCACATTAACTAAGACATGTCCGTAAAGAAAACCTAATGCTTTTCTGTAAGTAGTGCACAAAACTCAAACTGAAGGATTAAAGGGATTAACATAAAAAGGACACGGAGATGCTGCGAGGGCTGGAGCCCCTCTGCTGGGAGGACAGGCTGGGAGAGTTGGGGATGTTCAGCCTGGAGAAGAGAAGGCTTCAGGGAGAACTTAGAGCCCCTTCCAGTGCCTAAAGGGGCTCCAGGAGAGCTGGGGAGGGACTCTTGATCAGGGAGGGGAGCCATAGGATGAGGGGGAACCATTTTAAAGTGGCAGAGGGGAGATTGAGATGAGATATTAGGAAGAAATTCTCTCCTGTGAGGGTGGTGAGCCCCTGGCACAGGTTGCCCAGAGCAGCTGCGGCTGCCCCATCCATCCCTGGAGGCTGAACACCCCCAGCTCTCTCAGCCTGTCCTCCCAGCAGAGGGCTCCAGCCCTCAGATCATCTTTGTGGCCTCCTCTGGCCCCGCTCCAACAGGTCCGTGTTTCTCCTACGCTGGGGGCTCCAGAGCTGGAGGCAGTACTCCAGGTGGGGTCTCCCCAGAGCAGAGCAGAGGGGCAGAATCCCCTCCCTCGCCCTGCTGGCAGTACGTTAAGAAAGGCAAAATAAATTCGGGATGGAGACTTCAATCAGAATTGTGCACCAGCACAACTTCAGCTTCAGCTCATACTCAGCGAAGAAGAAAGGCGACATACTCAGATCTCCTAGAGCTGCTTCCAATGACATTCCCAACCATCCCTTTGCCTGGGCAGCTAGCGCAACCTGCTGATTTTCCAGCGCTACTACAGTATAGGCTGTGTACACAAAGTTTAATTAATCATTGTGGCAAAACTCCCCGTATCTCAGCCTTGTCAATGACCAGAAGCCTGAATAAACAGCGAGCGCGATTTGTTTTACATGGTGCCAGCTTGATTTTCACCATGAAAGCCTGTGCTGCTAATTGCACAAGTAAATTCTTCTACAATTAATTTTTAAATCGTAATTCGATTTTTAACGATCAGCACAAAGTATGTTATTTATTTTCCAGAGAAACAGCTTTCAGGCTTCTTTAATAACATATTATATGCAGATCAGCCGGGAGGTGCGTGCTCAGCACGCCGGGCTAGCCAAGAAGGACAAAGCCAATTGTTCTGCAAAATATAGATAGGAAGAGGATTTACCTTTTCGATTGCCTGCTAACGAGCCTGGCAAACCTACAGTTACCACACTGTAACGTTAGCAAGAAATAAGATGTGCAGCTCTCATTTATCCACCTCCCCGGGGCCGCAGCCCCACAGAGGTTGCAAAGAGGAAGGACTTCACGGACCAAGCCATCAGTTTTTGGACGTTGGTGGAATCCCACCGAGCTGCAATGTGTGTAAAGGAAACGATGGAGAAACCAGCCCTTGCTTGCGGGCAGCCAAAGGGGGATGGCAGCGCCGCTGGAAGGAAGCCGCAGGCCTTGGCCGGGGGGTGGATTTGCTGTGGCTCAGGGTTTAGCCCCGGCTTTTGCTCATGTTTCTGCTCGAAGCGTCCACTACCATTGCCCAGCTGTGTGTCACAGTCTTCTGGCTTTTCTCCTCCAAAAACCTGATTCCACCATTCTACCATCCAACTTTTCTTATTAAGACATAACGTTAAGATGATTAGTATGTTAAGAGGCACCAGTCTAACCTTTGCAAGGTTTATGGACACAGGCAAGGCAGGCACCATCTACCCAAGAGCCCTGGTAACTGGCAGTGGACCCTCCTGAAACACCCCATAATTTACACAGCAGTGTCACAGTAGCTTTGGAAAGGCTGAATAGCAAAGTCGGGATTTCTCCTGGACAGCATCAGGCTCAACTCATTTCCTGCCCGTTGATATCAGCCCAAACACTCGCATTTGCCCGCTGCACTCTTGCTTGGTCCATCCTCAAAGGACGGACTCCTTCCCTTGCTTGGACCTCGAAGGGACGTACACAGCCAGGGAAGTCACTACTGACAGAAGAAGGGCAAAATGGGGAACTCACACCATTCAGGCAAGAGAAAGAAGTCAGCGTTTCCCAAGTCAGCCCTGGGTGTGCTCCTCACAGCGCTGCACGCCGCCGGCTCCTCTCCATCTCCTCGCCCGCTCCCCACCGCAGGGAAGGAAACGGCACCACCGCAGCTCCCGGGGGCTGTGCAACGCCGGCCGGTTGTTCCATATCCTTCTGTTAGTGTGTGCTAAGCGGCCGGTTCGGGTCTTTCACAACTGCACCTACCAACCGTCACGCTAACATCTCCATTGCCCAACACGGGAATCCCACCAGCTTCGGTTCAGAGCTTCCTCAAGCCCAAGGTGAGAGGTCTGCACCTTCCCGCTCGCCCAGGAGAGGTGGGGAACGCACCGGGAAACCTCAACTGCAATATCAGACTTGAAAACTGTTTCATTAAGAATACTTTACCAGAAGTGCATTAGGTGTGTTATTGTAGCAAATGACATTTTGACAGGTTTTAGAAAGAACAGAGCAAAGTACAATGCTGTTAACATCTCGTATGGAGAAAACATTAAAAAAAAAGTACCCAGCTACGAGCAATTTGGAGTCAGCTCTGTAACACGAATGAGATGGAAAAAACATGGCAAAGAATGGGTCGCTTCGAGCCGTTTTACAAAATACCAGACTGCAAAACAGGTCTCAGAGAAAAGCTTCTTCAGTGTCTGTACCCCTTTTACACGGTCGTACTCCTCTCCTCGTGCCGACCAGCTCGGCTGCCTTTACACCCAGCCTTCCCTTCGCAAGGCTTTGTAAAGCGGGCTGAGGTGCCGTGATTCATTCCTTCGTCAAATTAGGAGCATGTGAGTTCACAAAAGTCTATAAAAATCGTTAGCTTTTCAAGGCAGGTCTGCCCCAGATAAAATTTCTATAATGAGATATTTAAAACTTTACTAGTGCAAACTGGCAGTCAGGAATAAATCAGAAGTAAAATCCGGTTGAGAGACATCATTATAGCAGAACCCCACTGGAGACCCCTCCAATGGGAACGGCCAGGCACCGCCCAAATAAAGTCTGTATTTTTAAATGGTTTTGTTTCCAATAGGAAACAAAAGCTTACAGCAGCTAGCACCAAGCTGGCCAAGCTCGGGAATACTTTACTGCCTCTGTGCTACGAAATCTCATTGAAAGATGGTGCCCAGCCCACCTCCCTCGCTGATGCTCTCTGCTGAGGGGGGTTGTGGAGAGCTTCGTGCCAAGTGAAGGTGAATGAGCCTGGAAAGCCGGGATGAGTGTTACACGAGCTCTCCCAGCTTGTAGCGACGAAGGCTGTTTCTGGCAAGGGTTACACAAACCCCCATACCCCATCTTTCAGTTCAGGGGGAAGCGGCATCCCCAAACCCTGAATACCCACAGAGAGCTCTTCCCATCACCTCATGTCATTTGTGAGCCTTGATGCCATTATATCGAGCTAATTCCAAGCAAAAGCCCCATCAAAACTAGACTGAGGGGACGTAACTCTTACATAAATATTTGTTTGGTGGCTACGAGTGGGAAAATCAGTTCTTTCTGGCAGGACGATGGAGATAGCAGCAGGGGTAAAATCAGCAAAGCCACTTGTACTAACCCCGGGGAGGGCCGGAAGATTGTTTGGGGGTTAAATATCGGCTGTAAAAAAAAGCTTGGAACCACAAGTGAAAGATTTGTCTCCAGCTGCTTGTTCCGTGGAGATTTTCAGAAAACACAATGTACAGATGCTCTTTGCAAACTAGAAGCGGAGCAGAGAGACATCCCTTTCTCCTCTGAATAAAACCTGTGGGACATCCAGAGGTTTTTGTAACATGGAATATCAGATGGTTTATGTGAAAGCACCATGACTCATTTAAATTTCACATTAACTAAGACATGTCCGTAAAGAAAACCTAATGCTTTTCTGTAAGTAGTGCACAAAACTCAAACTGAAGGATTAAGGGGATTGACATAAAAAGGACACGGAGCTGTTGGAGCGGGGCCAGAGGAGGCCCCGGAGATGCTGCGAGGGCTGGAGCCCCTCTGCTGGGAGGACAGGCTGGGAGAGTTGGGGGGGTTCAGCCTGGAGAAGAGAAGGCTCCGGGGAGACCTTAGAGCCCCTTCCAGTCCCTAAAGGGGCTCCAGGAGAGCTGGGGAGGGACTCTTGATCAGGGAGGGGAGCCATAGGATGAGGAGGAACCGTTTTAAAGTGGCAGAGGGGAGATTTAGATTATGTATTAGGAAGAAATTCTTGGCTGTGAGGGTGGTGAGCCCCTGGCGCAGGTTGCCCAGAGAAGCTGTGGCTGCCCCATCCCTGGAGGTGTTCAAGGCCAGGTTGGACGGGGCTTGGAGCAACCTGGGCTGGTGGGAGGTGTCCCTGCCCAGGGCAGGGGGTGGGACTGGATGATCTTTAAGGCCCCTTCCAACCCAAACCATTCTATGATTCTGTAAGAGACCCTAAGGAGCCTGCTTAACAGTACAGTAGCAGGTACTAAATGGATCATTTTAAAACCATGAATATTTTAACTCCATGTCAGTTATGCCATGCAACTTGGGTTTAGCAACTGTTTGTTTCAGAACTTGAAGATATTTTAATAAGAATTCAGTTGTCAAAAACCAGGGTTTCAATGAAAAGACTTCATGGATTTAAGTCCAGGCTCGGTGACAATTTCAGCTGAAGAGGAAAAAGACAAGTTTCCATTCAAAAGCATCTGCATTTCTCAGCCTCAGTGAATGCTCATGCTACACCAAGCATTACACCTTCGTGTGTTCTCTGTCACTCTGTTAGAAAGCTCTAATGGGCACATACACCTGGGGAGGAGGTATCGGAATAAGTAGCGAAGGATGAACTGGTTACATCCACTGTGGAGTTTTGCCCATCTTTTCCCTCCAACGCAATCCCCTGGACCAGATTCTTGGTTCCTACCATTTTTGGCCCAAGTGCGCCCTTGCTTCTGGAGGGGGAAGAAAAGGTGTTAAGAAACAGTTCAACCAGAGCTTCCTGAAATGTGGGACTGCTCGTTTCCATCTGTCACTGTGTGCTAAGAGACTGATTATTTTATCCGTCTTTCCCAACCAGCTCAAAAAACTGTTAGAGTTTGCAGACTTCCTCGGTGCCCCGTATGGCAACACCATCGGCCCAGAGCTGTAATACTTTGCTCAAGACTGATTGGCCAAGACACCAAAGTTGGGCTCTCAAAAACACATAAATAGCCCAGGCAGCTACTGCTCAACGTCTTTGATTGGATCAAAGAACACCGGTGAAGCAGCCACAAGATGCCAGCTCTCAGTCTGGTCACTCTGGTCAGCTTGGTGTCCACTGGTGAGTTGAGATTGCTATATCACGGTTGGTCTTGACTGGTTTTAGGCAGACATGAATGAATTATTGAACGTAAATAATGCTTTTTCAACCTAGTTTTATGAAAAATTATGGTAATGTGCATAATTATGAGGATTATAAAATACAGAATTCGGTGTGCATTTAGAATCATATATTGAAGTGTTTAGAGGTTTCATGAAGGTGAAAGCAATTTGACTTATTTCACAAACTAACATTAAAAATATTTACCTATAGCTTTGCCTTGGTTTTAGTGTATATGCCTTAAAGTAAGACCTCAAGAAAAAGGGATCAAGTCTATATAGCAGGTTGCACAATGCTCTTTTACCTAAAGTTTCTGAAATTATGAACTCCCATGAGCTCACATCTTCCACTTTAAACACCCTACTTCACACCTTAACACTTTCTATCATACTGTATTAAGACCATGGTTGAATTTTTCCCGTTTTCCTCTTTTTGCACGTGAAGTTTTTGCCAAGCAGTTGGACGCGTACCCACCCCAACAACAACACAGACACTGGGCACAGATCTGCAGCGGGAATCCCATCAACAAAATCCGGGGCTGTGACAGATACGGCTGTGGCCATTTCGGCGCTGACAGGTAACGCAGCGGGAGTCCGGAGCAGTGGGGTTTGCTGTTGCTTTCCTAAATTAAATGGTCACAAGGGAAAAAGAGTAGAGTTTAACCAGAGTTGACACTTTGAATGAGAGAATACTGTTGTCTGTGGGACTTCTTACTCATTTTTGGGATGTTACTTGGCAGTTATGCAGAAGTGGAGTAAGACTACCACTGCTAACTGATGCACGGGGGAAGAAGCGAGACCATTAAATGAATGAGCAGCCTGAATAAAGGAAATGGAAAGTTTTTCAAGGATTTGTGCCATTTATTCTTGCTGCTGATAGACCAGATATTTAACTAACATTCAGCACCAGCTTACAGGAAGCCAAGTAGATTAATTTACATAGGCTAAAGGTCTGCCAGCATCGTTGTCTTTAAGTAAGCACCTCATAGCAGAACAGGCTGAAAAATGCTTTTATACATAGAATAACTCCTGCCCGCCCTGTGTTTTCCTGTTGTGTTCCTCTCCCCAGGCATGATAAGAAGTGTCCATCCTCATCATGCAACTTCCAAATTTCTAAACGAGAAAATGCCAAACATAAGATTGTTTTACACTGGCACAGATGTATTTTGGGGAACAGGGGTACTTTTCTATCACAGCTTGGAACATCCCATGAACTCGGGAAAATAAAAATATGCTTAAAATTTGAAATCTCATCCCCCTTTGAAGGTCAGAGCAACACAAACATTTTGCAATGATAAAAGATGGATTGAAGCCGCTATTTCTTTCCAATTTCATTGCAGATGCAAAAACGTTGTTAGACAAGCTCCAGATATTGTACCGTGTTGACTGATCTACCTGTACGTAATGTAAAGCCTGACGGACTTCTCTCGTTACGTATGTGTGTTTTCAGGCACAGCAATAAAGGAAAGCATGCGGGTGTGGATGTCATCTGTGCCGATGGAGCGACAGTGTACGCTCCTTTCAGCGGCCAGCTCTCCGGACCCATTCGATTCTTTCATAATGGAAACGCCATCGATGATGGAGTCCAAATCAGGGGATCAGGCAAGTAATTAATAGCAGCTACCTTGTAAGGCGTGCAAGTAATCATTTTATTTACTTGAGTAAGCTTTCTGTAGCTCTTCAATTCAAGCAGTGTTGATCAATCTTACACACTCTCTAGCTGAAGCACTGTGAAGCACAACTAGACTGCTGCTAAGAAATATGGGAAATCAGCACCGGCAGGATGCAGTCCTTTTCCTATGCTTTTCTTGGAGAGGAGGGAAGAAGGGAGTTGAAAAACAGGTAGCAGGAAAACAACCACCCCAACGCAAAAGAAAAAAAAAAAAGGAAACAGTAAAAATAAAGTACCAGAAATACGCCCTCAGTTTTGCTGAGAGGATGCTTTCCTGACCCTATTTTCCAACGCCCTCTTTTCCATAGTAATTTTGATTTCAGGACTGTTGGTACCTTGACTACATTTCTGCTTCATCATTAGTCTCCAGCAAGAGGCCAGCACGGAAGGTTTCTTGCTCACCCCAAGAACAGATGCTGCTGGTTTTTCCTGACCTCGCTTCCTCTCCCGTCTCTTCCAGGTTACTGCGTAAAGCTCGTCTGTATCCACCCCATCCGCTACCACGGCCAAATCCACAGAGGGCAACAACTCGGGAGAATGCTGCCAATGCAAAAAGTATTTCCTGGCATTATCTCTCATATCCATGTTGAGAACTGTGACCACTCCGATCCTACTCATCTACTTACACCTGGTAAACAAAAAAACCCCCAAAAAACAGAAATAAAAAGCAAACACCACCAACCAGAATAAGTAGTATGATAAATGAAAATTAAGTTATTAATTAATTTCAAATAACAACAACAGTATCAAATAGCAATAGTCCCCTCTGTCTTAGGTTCTGCCTGACAGGAACACCCAAGAGAAAAAAATATGCATTATAAATACAGTATAACAGGACTGCAGACAGTGATCCAGGCAGGAGAATATATCAGCTTATCAAGTTGTATTTCTCACCCCCCCATGACACAGCAGCATCAAGTCTCAGCAATAAACTGAGTCAGACATCTTTTGTGTTTGTTCGCTTTTAACTACTAGCCACGTTTTCAGTACTGCATCTCAGCAGACTTTAGGGCGACTCTTTGCAAATAGAAATACTACACCGGTAGTAATGGAGAAGAGGACTGGAGGAGTCCAGTCCCATCAGCCTGGGCATGCAATAAGAAACAAAACTGAATCTTTTCCCATCCTTCAGATTACACTCTAGGAACCATGACACACTCTGAATTTTTCCTCTTTAAAGCATGTTCCTTGTATGAGGTAACACTAAGCTAGAAACATTACAATCCAGTTTTAGGTGTACATTCTATTTACATTTCCTAAAGGATGACAAATTTTGCAGAGGAAACATCCAACTACATGCGTGGGATGTAATTCCTGTATATTCCTACCTAACTGAAATTAAAACATAGTTTTTACAAACACGCAACACTTAGAACCTAACAGTTAACTTTGATGTGCTGTGTTTCTGTATTTCAAAGTTGTTGCACCATTCCCACAACAAGACAGACAATGGGCAACAGTGTGCTCCGGGAATCCTACAAACGAGATAAGAGGCTGCGATAGGTACGGCTGCGGATACTACGGAGCTCCAAGGTACTATATCATTGGAACCTGTGGGGGTTTATTGCTTTTTCCACTGAAAAAGAGTTGAACTCTGTTCAAGCCATTTAAAAATTACAGCTTTGAAGTTTCAGGTTGGACATAAGGAAACATTTTCACTGCCCACATCGTTCATAAAACCTCTGTGCTTGGAGGATTTTATGACTCAGGCTAAGCTTAGCCTGACCTGAGCTGCTGTTGGGAACAGTCTTGACTCAAGTGGAAGGCTGGACTTGATGTCCTCCGCAGGTACCCGCCAACCAGCATTTCTGTGACTCTACAGTTCCATTTAAAGGCTTGGAAGAAAGGCTTTTTTTTTTTTTTTACTCCAATTTGCAAAACTGCAACCCTACGTGGCATTACATCATCTACACCAAAAAACTTTTTATAGATTCTTCAGCCAGTCAAGTATGTCAACAACTTCTCAGTACAAACAACCCATTTCCAGATATTGAAGCCTGCTAACTGATCCATCGCTCTATATAACGTTAGGTCTGACTAGAGACTTCTCTAATTACATATCTGTTTTCAGACGCAACGGTAAAGGAAAGCACACGGGTGTGGACGTCATCTGTTCTGATGGAGCAACCGTGTACGCTCCCTTTTCTGGTCAGCTCTCTGGACCCATTAAATTCTTCCACAACGGAAATGCCATTGATGATGGAGTCCAAATCAGGGGATCAGGTAAACAGCCATTTTTAATTTAATATTTCTTTGTCTTGAGGTCATATAGGATGTATGACCTTGCAGCTAGCCAAGTAGTTAAGCAAGGTACATGCTTTGAAACGCTGCATCACCTACCCATTTACATGCAGAACATTTTGCTGCTATGTTAGAATGCAAATAACTGAGTTCTGTAGTGTCTTTGAGCTCTTCTCTTTACTAAAGCAGAATTCCCACCTTCTCCCTGCCTCCCATCTTCCCTCTTTCACCAAGCAAACAACTCCAACCTCTACCTCTATTTTTTATGACCACAGTGTCTTTGCTATTTTATCCTTTCCACTGAGAGAACAATAGTGGAAATACCAAGACAGAAAATATTAGTATTTCTGAAACAGAGTTAGTACAGATGAAGAAATGCTTCATCAGTCATCTGATGTTTTCCCTCCTTTTGTTTTCACCAGGCTTCTGCGTAAAACTACTCTGCATCCATCCCACCAGATATAACGGTAGAATTTCTAAGGGACAAATCCTTGGGAGAATGTTGCCAATGCAAAGAGTATTTCCTGGGATCACATCCCATATTCACATCGAGAACTGCGATCACTCAGATCCTACTACCAATCTCGAAAGGGGGAAAGGGCAAAGAGTGTGAAATGGAAATGCAGTAAATTCCAAATAAATTTATCTCAGCATCCAAAAGTTGGGTTTTTTTTTTAATCATGTGGACAGCCCATCTGAGTGAAGGAAGGAAATAAAAAAATGTACTTTACAGAATTAAAAAAGCTATACAATATGCACANGTGGACAGCCCATCTGAGTGAAGGAAGGAAATAAAAAAAAATGTACTTTACAGAATTAAAAAAGCTATACAATATGCACAACAACAGTTTATATTATGACTGAGTCAATATTACTTTGGGCCTTACATAATACTGCATGGTGCTAACATTAATATACGCTCCAGATACCAGTTAGGTACTGTTTTCTAAGTATCTGTAATTATTGCAAACATTCTACCTTAGGCTAAATGATGAACTTTACTACAAAATCTGAAGTAATCTTGTTTGCCAAGGTCTGAAGGCACCTGAACTGAGGAAAAGTAGAAAGAAACTTATTGAAACACTCCACAATGCATAAAAGCTGCTGTTTGGAGTTGTCATGCCAGAACCACCAGTGTGTCTACTGAGTGGCAAAAGGGACTCCACACAAGGAAAAAAGAGTGGAATTTTTGTTAGAATTTGCATTTACAAGAAAGTTGGGAAGTTCGCAATGACTAATGATAAGCTTTCTCAAAGAGTCTGAAAAGTCAGCGAGGATGAAAACTAGCTCACCCCCTCATGTGGCAGAAAAAGTGCACAACTGATGGCTTCTCACTGAAACTTGGACTTTTTTTGTGACCCTACAAATCTCTCTAGCATATCAGGTGTAAATTGTGTGCTTCATTTTGAGGGGTTTAGTTACTCTAACAAACTATCATTGCATTATACACTTTAGAGATTGGGTTGCAGGAAGCCTTTGCAGGGCACTAAAACTAGGAAAAGACAATAAAAGAGACAAAACTTGCCCCAGGTAGGACAAGGCAGAGCTCTGAAGCACAGGCTACTCAAGGGATCCTGGGAAGTAAAGGCAGCAGGCAGCGATCTACAGGTTCTTGCCAAGTGCAATACCCTCACTGCGATCATTCAGGATGACCTACTAGCAAAGGAAAAGAAGAATTAATGCTGCTTTACAGTGTTTTGGCACTCCTCCCCAAAGCACGATGCATATACTATAGCACCAACACATGACAGTAAACAAATCTAACACAAACTATAAAATTCAACATTATGCCGGAAATTACCTTTCAACTAAAATAACTTCCCACACTACCAGTGAAGAAACATATTTCACACTACAGCTAATGCATCAATTTTGTTGATATTTAGTTATAAACTCAAGTATCAACAGGTCTTGTTAAGACCAGTTAGAAGAGCGAATGCACAAAAAAAAAAAAATCACACCACAATTCACAACATTAATGAATGCAGATCCATTTTTCTAGAAGTTTGGAGCTGGAGCAAGCTAACAATCATGGCTTCGCAGAAAAGCTGCTTTAGTTGCAGGGACAAAGAAAGTGACAATGTTCAAAGCATTTTAGTTTCCTCCTGAACTGTATTTCTGTATATAGCCACCAGCATTTGATAGTTCCTTAATGCTGTTATCCCAGCTAGAGAGACAGGGAGGACTCTAGGACTTATCAATCATCTACAAGACTTGTCCACATTTCATTTTATGGTTTCAGGATGTCAAAAATCCTTGAGTTTGAGGCACAGACATGAAATAACAATGACTAATTCACTATAATCCAGCAGTTAAACATTTCTACTGCCTCTCCCCAAGTTTGTCAAGTAGATGGTTTCTAACATGCCAGAACCCTGCCTAACAGGAGGCTGTGGTGCAACAGATGGATAAAAGTCTAATATCGCTGCACATATTAGATCACTTTATTATATTTACATTTAAAGCAAACCACACATATTAAACCAAATACCGTTTAGAAATATTTCAGTCTTTTGTTCAAAAAGACAATTACAATCCTCTTGCGTATGGAAGCAAGCGCTTGGGGAACAGGTACTGGTAACCAGAGTCAGATGCTTCTTAACTGTGCAACAGGCAATAATGCATTACTGATTCAGGCAGGTATTATACGTTATCTTAAATCCTTTAGCTTGCAACTGGGAACAAGTCTGTCCAAGACAAGGGTGGTTTAACCCTTTAGCTGTTACTTTTGCAGTAGAGAAGCATAAGCGTGGAAGGAACTGACATTAACTGATGTGAGAAATACAAGCAGCAAATCAAATGCAGACTTCTTACTATAAACAGGAAGATAGAACAACAACAGCAGGAAAATAATTACAACAAAATTTGTATACAATGCATTTCAGTTTACAGTGTGCAAAATGTCAACACAAAAATACATATTCTAATTCACATCAACTCACTGTTCCTTTATCCTTTAAAGAAAAAATAAATAAAATAAAATCTTCTTCCTCAAAAAACAGTTAATAGCAACAAATACTAAACAGTCCTGAATTAAAAATTTCAGGATTACCCCCAGCAATCCTTTCTCTAGAAATCAGGGCTTATAGCACAGCTTTGTGAGATACAGGCAGAATTACTACAGGCCATCCTGGCCTCTAACTGGCTGTTTTTTAATTTTTAAGTGCTCTAAACCCTTGATTTCAGATAGAAAGTGATCAAAGACAACTGTATTCCACTTGATCCTTCCTTCTCACTAGCCACATTTATGAGATCCTCCTTATCTTTTAATAATGAAAGCATGGCACAGCATTCAGACAACAGTCTCTGTAATCAAAGACCTGAACTCCTTCAAACCAGAAGCTATTACTTATACTCTGGCCATTTCCAAAGTGCTTTGTCATTCACCCAAGCAATCAATCTAGATCCAAACTTTTAAATTCATTAACTTTAACAAGGTCTTTTTCCTCATCCATTTAATACGTAAGACAGAAAAACAACATACTGTACAATGCAGTCTATACAGTTCAGCTAGTAGGTCAAAATGATTTAAAGTGCAATTTAAAACTGGAAAGGTTTTTTTTGTAAGCATAAGCTTATTTACCAGAATGTTTTAGTATACTGTAATGAGTTTAGATTATATTTGAGTAACCTTGGTGAGTGCAACTATATTAATGTACAAACTTTTACATTTATAACATCAATATTTTGAAAAATAGCTGTATAAAACATCACAACAAATAATATGGTTTTCCTGAACTCCAAGCTGTATTCAGCTTTCCATAAAGTTAGATTTGCTAAAGGAAAAAAAGTTTTTCTCGTCCTCTTCTGACTAGATCGGAAAGACTAAGCAAAGACACGAAAAAAAATTCTTTAACATGAATGGAACATTTAAATTGAAGCTCAGAGAAGCCCAAGTTCACTGAAGTTTGAAGCACCTGTAAACCATAGACATACTTTCAGAAGTGTTAAGTACACTTAATCTATTTTTTATTTCAATATACCATTAACATTCTAGAATGTTTTGCTGTTACGCTACTAGAGGTTCTCAAGGTACAAAAACTGAAATCCGGAAATAAGTTTTCATATTTCATTTTTAAATTCTTTATTTGCATAGAAAACAACACCCTGATTCTACCAGTTTACCCACAAACGTAGAGAATTTACCATGTTGGCATCATATCAGGAAACCACATTCTTCCCAGGTGTTTGGAGACTTCCAGATGAAGTCGATCTAAGTTATAATCATTATCTGGAATCAGTACCTCCTCCATTATAGAAAGCTGGGTAAGCCTGCCCCCACACATCTTTACAAATTCAATAAAACCTCTGCAAGTTACTTCACATTCACCAAGTCCCATTGCTGTTAAGTTCTTACAGCGCTCAGCAATCTGAATAAGTTCATCGTCCAAAGGCTGAAGTCCATTAGCACACACAACCAACTCAATTAACCTTGGGCAATTCATGCCAATACGACCCAACATTGCTTTGCTTACTGCACGACCAAAGTAAAGGTGTGTAACAGGGGTTTCCTCTCTGAAGAAAGCATCAAATTCTTCTTCATATAAGAAGAAATACATCACAATGTTGACTTTGGGGGAGTGTTTAACAAGAGCATCCCAGCTTTGCTTTTTAATAGTGTGAAATTCAACTTGTCCGGGATTTTCGCTCACAACATCTATGCGAAGGTGTTCAAGATCAACATGTTTTTCACTTGAAAGGGCCAGCAGCAGTTCATCACTTAGTATGTAGTAGTTCAAAGCCAGCTCCTTAAGTCCATGACACTGGTCAGCAACACAAAGAATTCCTGAGGAACCAAAACAAAATTACTTACTTTCTGACAAGCCTTTATTTTGAAGGGAGCAAGGCCTTCACCAACCAATGACAAAATGAGCAAATTTGTACTACCAGATCTGGACACACGAGGGCACTACAGAAACTGAAAGACTCTCAGTCTTGCACTACTAGTTTTCGAAATTTGTATACACTCCACATTTGGGTTTTTTTTTTTACTATAACTTCGAAGCATTAACACTTTTGCTCAGTAAGTTAAACTCACAGCACCTTGCAAAACAGTTATTGACAACAGCTTTCATCTCCTTTATCCCACCAAGCAGTAGTTGATATATGGGTCAAGGATTTTGCATGTGTGTTCCCACAGAATGCCAGTTAGTTAAGTTTACAGAGTTGCACACATTAAGCAGCACAAATTTGGTTACCCTTACAGAGAACTGGCAATGAACATTAAGTCCTTGGAATATGTGTTAAAGGCTTGCACTAATTTCAGAGGCTTTTCCTCCTCAAGGCTGAAGTAGCTGAGAAGAACATAAAAAAAACCACCACAAAACACCAACACACCCAAACCCCAGGATTCTAGAAGATTTAGTCAAGCGAGGAGCACCTCCACCTTCATTAATCCAACTCATTCAGTAACACAAAGACATTATTCTTCACCTTCCAATTGTCCAAAGGCAAGACAAAGTCAGTAAGAGGCCTTGGCTAAGAAACTCAGAGGAGCACTTAGACGTTTTATGAGTAACTTGTTTCAAACTAAGTCTTGACTATTGTTTTATGATACTTTACTACTACATTTGTCATATATATTCACTACTCACCAGCAGGTGACACATGAGGACAGCTGCTCATTTTTAGCAGTTTTAGAGTATCACTGTTGTTAGCAACAAGAACCTTCAAGGAAGGATCATCAAGTGGTGTGTCATCTACCTTGATTGATGATAATGACTTGGAGTTTACAAAAACTACTGTCAGTGCTGAAGCAAAATGAGCCTGTTCAGAGAAATTGAAGGAGAGGAAAAACAAACCTTATTAAAAGATAGGCAGAACTTCAGCATTTAAACTTCAGGTTTTGCATGTGCAGAAAGTTCAAAAATAATCACTTCTTAGACATCCACTTTCTTGTGTAACAAAGAAAGGCTTATTTGAACATGACAATAGGAAATCTTAGTTTAAAAATATGCTGCTGCACGTAAAAAATATTAACTTTACATTCAGTAGTTAACTCATCCACTGATTTATCTTTTCACTGTAACAAAGTAGGGATAAATGGACATAGCAATAAGCCGGAAGGATCTAGAACTTATCTGCAGAAAAAAGGGAAATGGCATTTATTTTACTTTTCCAGAAAGTAATGCTGCTGTGACCTATAGAGTCAAAGAAAAAATCTCCCAAATATTGTAACAGCATGTTGCAGCATGTGATCATTGTATCTCAATCTAGAAATTAGGAAACTCAAGCCTTCTAAATGATTCCCCATCTCTACAAAGTATCAACACTACTAAATTAATGAATGGAATCAATGTTCAACTACTTCCCTTATACTAACAGATGCCACAACCTAAAGAAGATATGCCAATAAATACAGATTATTTCATAAAGATTACCATCAACTGAGTAACAGCAGAATAAGAAAGCTAAAATGGTTTAAGAGTGAACTAAGTCACTCTCATTACAGTTGGTAGAACATTACCTTAGAGACATTCATGAAACTTGGTTTTGCTGTAGAAATCAAACCCAGTGTCTTGATAGAACAGTTCACCAACTGAGAAAGGATGTCGCAGGCTGCTTCTGCTGACTCAGTACTACTATCAACCTATAAAAGCAATTCAAAAAGCATGAAATCACTCTTTATTATTTAGAAAACAGCATCATGGATATCCAAGACTGCAAGGTCCGCATCCTCTTAGCTGTACTGCACCAGACTGCATTTACAACAAGGACAAAATGCAACATTAGTTAGAAATTTCAAGACAAGAAAAGAGTTCAGGATAGTTACTACTAGAAAATTTTCCTGAGTACGACTGCTAGATATTTCCAATATGAACAGAGAGCTTAAATCTAAGCTTTCTCTTCAAATAACCTCATGCCTTCCTAAACAACTGTAATTACTATTGGTGTATGTGAGGTATGGTGTTTGTGGTATTGGTATGGTGGTTGTTTGTATTGGTGTATGTGGTGTAAGCTATGTATGCACCTTTTTTAAAATGCCAATTCTAAACTCTTAGAGCAAAGACAACACCTTTGCATCTCAAATAATGAGCCGATTCTCAATTCTTCTAAGCCTCATGACTAACTTTGGACAAATCACTATTTTGTTTCACGTTCCTCTTTTGTAGTAGCCGAGATAAAAGCGTAGCTGAAAAAGCATAGAAGTTGCATTAAGACATTATAATGACAATTCATTATGATCAGTTATATGAAATGCAGAAGTTACAGGTATTTAATAACTGATTATCTATGAACTGCTGCACAACCAAGTCACATCATCTCCAGATATAAAACTGCTACCAGTGCTGAGAAAAAGAAGCTTCTGTTTTTCACCCTAGCTTTAATATCAACCCTTTCTTCTGCTTTTTCTTCACAGCTTAGAACTATGACCTCCTCTAAGGAGGAGTGTCTGCCAAAACTGAACAAAGCACCTGTAATTCCAACTACAATCTTCTCAGTTAAACAGTAAACTGTACCAAGTATTCAAACGAAAGAAGTCTGAATTCATGCAATCTTGAGACTACAAACATAGCCCGCATTTAAATCAAGTTTACTGTTACTTAATTATACCCATATGTGTCAATAACCTGAATATACAGGCACAGAATCGTTCTCCCTTACTCATACTTTTTCAAAGCAGGGTTCTAAAATTTCAAGACGTTCTTCACTGTATAGCTCTATTTTGCAAGTACATTATACATACAACACAAACCTATCTCCTCAAGTGCTTCCACGTGCAAGAAATATTTATCTGCACAATAATCTGCCAAGAACTCAAACTGCCACTAACACTGACTCACAGCAACTACGTATCGTGTATATTCTGAAAACATATCTTCAGCACTGTATTGCATGACGTTAGCTCCTTCTTTACTTTGTAGAGATTAGAGTGTAGAAAATGGAAGGAGACTGTGTGCATGCATGGAAATAAATTGTTGCAGTAGTTGTGTTTTTAAGCATAAGACTTCCCAGGTACAACACTTGAGCCACCTGACAGAGAAGCTGCATACATTATGCCAAATAATGTGACAAAACAAGCCTCCATTCATCCAAGACTTACCTTGAAGCTGACGTACTGCAGATGATCAGCATGCCTCTTGATAATCTGCTGAATGAGATCAGGATGTGTAGACTTTAAGTAGGAAGTAGCTGGCTGGCTAAGCTCAAATTCAAATCTCCTCCAGAGATCTGGGATGTGAAAAACTTCATTCCACCTTCGACAAACAGAAGATGCCCTGGCTCGATCTACTAAAGGTAGAAACTGAAAAATGCGCAGAATAACATGGTGCGGAAGGCTTCCCCAGTCCACTGAGGCATGCAAGTCAGATTCACCAAACACTGAGCCATATAAACAAGTTCTCTGTTTCTTGCTTTTCTGTGATGTTTGAGGAGCTTCATTTTCAACCACAACTTTCTGCCTAGCTCTCTTCATCGTGAAAGTTTCAGGTACTGGAACAATCCGATGTACTTAAACTGCAGAGTTTCCTGAAAGGTCTCATGTACAGTAGGTCTCTGAAAAAAGATATGTTCATATGTCAATATCCAGCACACAGACATTATCAAGGACCTTTTATTTTCTACAACTTGATTTGAATCTGAAGAATTTGGGTTTGTTAATTTACCATATGTAGTTTGATGTGTTAGTACTTCATAGTACATCAAGCACTTTGTAGAAAAAGAAGTATTTAACAGCAATTTAGTTAGCAGTAGCAAATTATGTATGTTCACATTTAAACTCAGCAGACAAACTACAGAATCTACTTGTGATTTCTAGAAGAATTTTATCAACTACAGGACCCAATTCATAAACTACTTTTTTAAACAATGAAGAACTTGGAACAGATGCATTCAGAAAAGTCAGATTCAAAAGCTTTGCCCGCCTCCCCCACTGCTTTGCTTTACTAGGTTTTTGGGTTTTTTTGGTTTTTTTAAATCATGCCAGGCAGAGGAAAAACGTTTGTACAACTAAAAACTTTAGAAGCCAGTTATCAAAACAGGGCCAAGTGAGGTTCACATGCTGTTTTTCAGCAGAAAAGGACAGTGACCCCAGAATATAGCAAACTACGCGAACTACTTCACCGAGGAACATTTACCACATGAGCCAGAGTTCAGAAAAAAGCAGCATAAGGAAAAGCTCTGCTTTCACATGCCATAGCAGCACAATCTACTCAAGTCCATTCTACACTGAATTCTGTTATTCAGTCAATGCTCAACAACTGTCTTAACCATTTCAAGTGCCACTTCATTTTACAGTGGCATGAGGCCCCTTCTCAAATGTCCTACTAATTAGATGTTCAGCCAGACCTTATCTCTTCCCAACCAGTCTGAAGCTAACATTTTCAAAGCAATCACGTGTTCTGCAACAACGAACACAACATGTTATCTATTATTACTGAACAACCTTCCATGGCAACCCTCACAGTATGCTTCTTCTGGGCTGACAATTTTCCATAGTATCTTCGGGTGGGTGGGGGAAAGAGACACCAAAATCCAGAAACAGCTGCCAAAATACAGACTACCCTATTAAAAACTTATCCGGTATTCTCCCCAACTTACAAAGCCCCATCCGTACGGCTGATGAGGTGTCTGACACAAGTGTAACTCTACTTCCACTAAAAGAAAGCACGTGCATTCTTTGAAAAGTGGGACAGGACAACCTAGCCAATTAATCGAGAGCTGTTCATATGACCAGCCTCACTGCTGTCTGTCCTCCTGACAAATCATCTCGACCACCAGGGAATTTATTCTAGCAGTCTTCAGAAATCTTGGCTTAGACTCTATAAAGTTCCATTTATGATAGTGATAGGTAATACATGTAGAAGGATAAACTAGTAACCCTCTTTAAATTATATTTAGTGATGAAAGTTTTTCTACCCTGAATAGATACACATACCTTGCATTAACAAGCGAAGGCAGCAAGTCAAAGAGAATGAAGAACAATACACTCCAAAACAAAGCAGTATTTCTAAACAATACATTAGTGTTACTAATGTAATGAAGATACAAGCTCAGCATGAATAAACATTTGGCTACTGGACCATTTTATCAAATTATCATCTACACAACCGTTTTACGACTTTTGAGTGCTTTAAGTCATACAATGAATAGGCATTCCAAAGCATTATGTGTGGATGTAGTAATTAACCATTACATAACTCTCTTGCAGTTTCTCATAGCCTTGCTAAATTTAGCTTGAGTAAAATACTTGCCTGGTTTTTTCCGCCCTCCTCAAGAGGAATTATAAATTTAGCTGTTTCCTAAAACTATAGTCTAGAACAAAAAATGAAATTAAACAAATGCTGTTGTCTGAGAAGCTTCTCTATGCTTTTGCTATTCTCATGCAACTCTGCAACATCTTGGTAAAGTCTAAATTTCTGAAGAAAATGGAAATTTCCACTTTATTTGAAACTTAGTTGAAATTCATGGGTGCTCTTTTGGCTCCCACAAATAAATTTTGGCATCTGAAAACTACCGGAAAGGACAGCATTCCCCTAAACCACATGCCAGGCTATAGACCAGATGCAGCATATCCAGTTCAGACAGATGAAGAGATGTGACAAGGGATGCATGGTGTACATAGTATCCACGCCCTTGCTGATGGAACCTGTCTGTAACTTGTTCTTGTTGCTACACCCCTTTAAAACTGAGAACTCTAGAATTTCTATTTTTAGTATTCTGTATTGCAGTACTTCAGCAGAATTACATTATATTACTCACCATGGGATGCAAAGCCAGAAAAAGGTTCCATTGGTTATATATCACCAATTTTTTACCAAACACGAAGTCCTCATATTTACTGTGAAAATGTGAATTCTAATTTTGTTCTGAATAGTTAAACCATGAACAGTATATATTTTAAAACACAACTGAAGTTAACTAAATTATAGTTCCATGTGATATAATCCAGGTAGTATTCAATGAGAGGTTTACATGCACACATACCTCCAAAGAATGTGGAAGTTCCTGTCAAGTTACCAGCACCTTTCTGGTATCTGAACATCCATCCCACTGTTGAGTCATCCTGTATGTGTGCATTGATTCCTTAACCAGAAGGCAGGGACGGGTCCCAGAAGATGAACTGACCTGTGAAGCCACCGACCAAAGAAAAACTGTTCTGCAATGTCTAGGAGACCCACTGGAGGGACTAAACTCAGTTTTGGAGCAAAGACCGAGATGAATAGTACACATTGCACTGCAGGGCTGATGTGGAAGTAGAACAACAGAATGTGGCAATTAGTTTTACCAAATGTTATCTGAAAACTATCATTTAACTAATGGGAAGGTGTAATTGTTGGCACAAATCTAGTTTTTTGCATTATCTACAATTTTTGTCACATCAGTACTCTTATGCAACACAGATACACCTCTGGATACTTGAATATTACCTACAGAAATTACAAACTCGGATAAGAAATGTTTGGTTTTTTTTTTTTTTTTCCAGATTACTGTATGCCAAAGACACATGAATCAAAACAATTACACTTATAGATATGACTTCTAATATTTTAAAATATAAGGACTCTTGACTTTAAAAGTTACTTTTACTCCAAAAGTATGCTTACTGCATCAGGATTACCTTGACAGTAAACAAACTATTTTGGCTAATTAAACTCTATCTGGAAAAAAGATACTGATGATGTACAAATATGGTACCATATACTAATACAAAAAAGCCACCCTGTATTTTAGTATGAAAAAGTCTATTGGTCTGCTATAAGAAAGTATACCCAAAACCTCCAAATTCAGTTACCCGTTTTATGAAGATGGTTTAATGCATGCAAAAGTAGACTTAGAAACTGAAGATGTTTACAAACTATTCTGTTCAACCAGTAATAACATCTTTAGAAGGTTTCTAACCCTGAACTCTTTTTTTTCTTTAAAAGATGGGAGACATGAGGTTTTAGATTCTCCCAGGTCATATCATCATCTTTTGAAAAACTACCCAGTTAATATCAGCTTTATAGTTGTAAAGTTTAACACAGGTGTAGTATGTGTTAATTATATTAATGCAACAAGAGAAGCAGCCGGTATCTCCTAAGCAAAATCAAACTCAAGTACTGAAATCTGTGCAAATAATGCTGTTGCTCAGCCCACACATCAGAAAATTTAAGATCTGCATAGCCATGCTTGTTTATAATTAGAAAGTTGATACGCATTAGTAACTCTGTTCATAGATGGCATCTGAAGAAGTTTGTAATTTATGGTGGCTTTGTACTGCACAGTGTACAAGTATTACATGTTCTCTTGTGAAGCGAGCAGACTGTCCCTTTGCTAACTCTGCACAGCACATAAAATTCATTTGCAAAAGCGCTGTCAGTTTCTAACACATAAAAGGTAGGTTTATAGTGACACATGTAAACAGAATACATAACATTATAATTGAGAGTACAAAACACTGAGATGCAATTTAAAGATTTAGCACAAAAGTATTAAATGTAAGTTTATAAACCGCATGACATATTTTGAAGCAGCTTTCTTACCTAAAGAATGCTTCCAAGTTACAATAGGCAATAAACGAATGAACTGAGGCAGCTGCAGCCATGGGCCACTCACAAGCATCTGTCTGCTTTCCCCTCCTGTCCAGATAAAATGCCACAGAAACCTTTATTAGTTTAAAAAAAAAAAAGAAAATAACCCTTGTATTGCGTCCCCCACAAAAATGATAGGAAAATACTTTGACATCAATTTATACATTTTCTTGCTTTAGTGAAGGAACTTGGGGGCATCATCTTAACACAAGGTAGCTTATCCCGCGTTTCAAACTGTGTCATTGACAGAAATGCACAGGCCAGATTAAGTATAAAACTGATGGGAAACAAGTGTTGCAACTACATTTACATTGTAATGCCAACAGTACAATGTAACAGTAAGTTATTCAATATTTGCATTATCATTACCATTAGTAGTTAAGTTTGGTAAACAACACTGTCTATAACAACTAATGTTATCTAAGAGTCATGGAAAACATAGGGGGGAAAAAAAAAAAAACCACCCAAATGTTTTTTCCTGCCTTTTTCCCTTCATTAGCAAGGCTGTCTATTGGCCCAGGGAACTATGTGACAGATGATCAAAACACAGAAGCCACATGGCACGGCTTCCTACCACAAAACGTGCAGCAGCCTTCAGTCCCCACCCAGTACAACCCTGGGTACAGTCACACGGCAAGGAGCAAGACAGGAGATGCGCTCCACCAACAACAACCCTCCCAGCCTGCAGCCTCCTCCCTGTTGAGCTCCCAGAAAGCAGACGACAGTCTGTACAACCTGGCAGGTGTATCACCAACCACCACATCGGGGGGGCTTAGATTAAAAGTCCCGTACCTCCCTCCACGCTATTTTCTTTTAATACTACATTACAGGTAAGCTTGTGTTTCAGTGTCTTGCATGGTAAGTAATCATTCAAAGCTTTACCCCCAAGAATATCACCAAGTTAGCTTTTATAAAAACACACCAAATAACTGAAATCTTCCTCATGATAAACTTTACATGCCTATCATGGGGGGCAGGGAGTATACCCTTCTATCTGTTCTAAACTCAGTATCCTTCCCAACATTTCTCGGCAGGGCTGCAAGCAAAATAACTGTTAAAAGTAAAATAACATCTGAAAATTAAGAAAAGGACAGTAATATCCTTTTATAGTAAGAGATATATCAAATATAGTTCTATTAAGGTAGTCAATAAAGACTAGCTACAACGTTCACCAGGCTTCTGAATTTCACAAAGGTTACCAATAACAGCTGAATACTCCCTCCTAAATACAGACTATCTCCTGATGAAGCGAGCTTCTCTTTCACAGACCTGTCCTAGAACCCCCCAGCACAGAAGGAAGTTTACATTTTTACATTGCAGACAAAAGTAGCAAAATCTTAGACACTACATTTAAAAAAAAAGTTACTGAAAGTTCTTGTTAACAAACAAAAAAAAAATTAATCAGGTGCACAGTCTAATGATGCTTCCTTTAGGTGCCCAAGGCCACAAGAACCATCCAAAGCAGCTTCAAACATGTCAGCTCACGTAAGCAGAAATGTTTATAACAAAAAATAACTAGTTATCAGAGATGCAACCAAATACAAGTTTGTTATGTAAGTAACAGTGAATTGTTAGTCTAAGGTAGAGTCATGCAAACTATTATCAAAGATAAACAGCAGCAACAGAGTTGCTGAAATGAAACACTTTGGTAACAGGTGAGGTTTATCAAATCTATTCATATCCTTGTTTGTGTAGAGGAAAGTATCAAATATTTGTGCACTACCCTATACAGCTGTTTTCCTCTATAAACTCTATGACCTCAATGCCCTGTGATCAAGTATTTTGCACAGCTGCATGTTATCCTACTCAAATAAATCTGCAAAACCCAACAGGGATCCAGAAAAATTCAAGTTAAATAACTGTTTCTGCAGCTTATCCTGGTAACAGAACCATATACTTCTGCTAAAATTAAGACGCTGAAGTCTCTCCCATGACATGGGGTCTTGGCAGGGGATTCTGAGCAGTGGTCAGCAGTGGCTTAGTTAAGCTAGCAGCTGTTCACTACTTCCCCTGCTACAACGTCAGTCACAAAAAAGAGGTTTTATTACTATAACCCAGTATATCACAGAGTCAAGCCACAAAGACAAAACTGCTTCCTCCGATTTGTAGATTCCCCTTTCAGTTCTCAACACCAGGACTCAGCAGGAACTAAGACAACAAAACACCATAAAACCAGGTTTCTAATAGAGATGGTAAAAAAACAAAACAAAACAAAACAAATCCAGCAGAAATGAAGAAAAAAAACACCTTTCAAATAACTAAGCTTGGAAATCCACTAGGATAAAGCAGGCATCATGATAATTACACTTTAACTTTCTAACACTTGGAAATTAATGTTTATGGATCTGCTTTTAACAGCTGAAATATTTGTCACATTATCACAGTGCCTTTAAAAAAAAATAAAATCACAGTTCAGTGATAGTACCAAGGTCACCCACTCACAACATTAAGGAATTCAGAGTCCATCTGAGGAAGGAGCACAGCAGATACTGCACACAAGAAAGGCGGCGCTGGAAAGCTGCTGCAACTGCCGATGCAGCCTCAAACGCAATCGCAGAGTATGTTTCAAAATATAGATCAAAAATGCATTTTAAGCTTAAGTCTTGGAAGATCTCGTCCTTCAGCGTGATGAGCTCCAAGATTAAGCTTTTTCTTCATTTAAGACCCACCGATCTTTTAATGGGTGGCATTTTTGCTTCTAAACAGGATTTTTTTTTAAAAAAGTCCATCCTTATTTTTCTCAAAATCGAGCTTCTCTCTCAAGAGGTTTATCACATTTTAATATATTTATGACAAAACCTCAGAGACCTAAAAATAACTGCATTCAGCTGGACATCTGAATGCTTGCATTAGTTTTAACTGAAGAAATACAAATGCATTGCCACTTCCAGCGTTAGTTAGGTGACAAAACTTAGCTATTCGTGTTCTACTGATGCATTATTTCCAGAAGAAAGCCATCCCCACTTTAACAGCTTTTAGACCATGAACACCACCCCAGACTTCCCTTGTTTTACTAAATGACACATGTGAAGAGTTCTCCTGAGGGCTTACCCAAACACCACACGGCAGGAAAGCAAAACAAAACAGCGTTCTTTCTACAGGTTTTCTAGAAATGTTTCGACCCGACTTTCAAGCCATTCAAGCTCTTTAGATGGGGGGAAAAAAAAACCCACGTTCTTGTCCAGCCGACGGCCCGGAGCATCCCCCCCCCCGCGGCTGCCGAGGCCCGAGGTCGACCCCCCACCCCGCCAGGCCCCGCTCCAGTCACTCTGCCGGCGCGGCGACAGCCAGGCGACTTTCGAGAGGGCACAAGCCGAGCGCAAAGCACATCAATTTCTCTTTTACCTCAGCACAAGGCGGCTGGAGGCGAACGCAGCCCGGGGTAGGGCATTACCTTTCCCGGCGGTGCCCTCCTCAGCTCTCCGCGGGGGGAGGGAGGGAGGGCGGGTCCCCGACCGGTGACCTCCCCTCAGGCCCAGGACAGGGGTTTACGAGCGCCACACGTACGCGGGAGCCCCGCTGAGGTCAGGGCTCCTCACGGCTCAGAGAGAATTAAGGTCTCCGGGCGCTGTGTGCGTCTGCCCGCCCGACCCGGCCCCGCACCGCCCTCCCCGGGACCCCGCGGCCTCTCCCCGCCCGGCCGCCGCGCAAAGGCGGCTGCTGCTCCCCCCAGGGCCGCCCCGCCGCTCACCGCCGCCTCGGCGCGGCTCCCTCGCAGTGGCAGGGCGGAGGCCAGCCGCAGAACAGGAGCGGGAGCGGGGAGGGAGGCGCCGCCAAAAACCCCGAAGCCTCCCGGCCCGCCGAGCGCTCTGCCCACACCGCCACGGCCGCCCGCGGAGGGGAGGAGCCGGCGGGGCCCGGCCGCGGCCGCCCCGTCCCGCCAGCGCAGGCGCCCTGTGAGGCGGCGGCGGGGGCACGTGACGGCGGGCGCCATTTCGCGCCCGGCAGAGCCTCGCCCCGCGGCTAAAATGGGGAGGGCGGGCGGTGGCGCCTGTGGCTCTGGAGCGGGCTGTGCCCTCAGGCCGGGCAAGGAGGGAGCTTCCCCCTATTCGCCTGTCCTCTCCTTTCTCTCCTCAGAGCAGCAGGGGCGGCTGCTGCTCCTGAAGCTCTCGCTGTGGGCTCACTCTCCTCGTTTTCTGCCATGAAGTATTTGTAGCCCCTTATTTTCCTTTGGCAGCCGCCCCGTGTGCTTCTTCAGGAGGCCATTTTCTCCAGGCACGGCCTTTCCCCGTCCATCCCGCCGGAGCCAGGCCTCTGGGGCGCAGCGTTGGCACCGCAGTGAGGGAGCTCTGTCCTTCGGGCCTGGGGGCTGGTGAAGGGATGCGGGAGCCATGTCCGCTCTGCAGCTGTGCCCTCCTGCCCCCCTCACGGGAAGCCTCAGCGGGTCAGTCCCCAGCTGGGTGCTGAGGCGTCAAAAGTTGGTGGAGAACAAGCAGCTGGTACTGATTTTTAGCTGTCTGGGCCAAAAAGGGCCCCTTTCTGAACAAGGCTTTCCCCACTTGCTATGCGTACCCTCACTGCCTGCCTCTCCAAAACCCCTTTCCGGGGACCGAGGGCTGGTGGCTGGGTTGTATGTCCAAACCAGAGATGCCAAAAGTACACCTCTCGTTTACTAAAGCATAATTTAAAAAAAAAAAAAGTATGCAGATTTTATCTCTGCAGACATACTGAGTAACAGCTCATAGCGACAATAATAAAGAAACACTGACCAGTGATATCTGAACAATTCTGTTTTTATTACCAACGGCTACAAAACACTTGCGACCACAGATTTCCTGGCTCTTGCATATAGCAATAATTAACCAATATATAGTGTCTTTTTATGAAGAGATAATACTAAACACATGAAGCATTTCAGTGGTCATTTATAGCTGCCCTGTATAAAAGAAATGCTGGCAACATTCAGCTGAGTGTGTGACATCAAAATACAGTTTCTTCACCTGGATCTGAAAAAAATAGAAAATAAGCATGTTGAAGGGCTAATGAAACAACCTGAAAGCAGTACATATCCTACAGCGATGGTGACATCTTAAAAGTACACAGTTTCTTCAAGCGGAATGATGAAACACACTGCACATTTAAAAATCAATTTAGTTTAGAAAATATACCAGAACTGCCCCTTACCTATATGGATGTTGACTGTTTTATTCAGATCCTAAAGGAAGTAGGAGATTAAGTTCCAGGTAATTTTTTTCAAGTCTTCTTTTCCTGGTATATGTTTTTAAACTGATTTTTCAGTAGGTACTGCTACAAAAAGCACCCTTAACTTAGGAGTTACTATCTGTAGACAGTAATAGAGGATAGATTGTAAACAGAGATTAATGGAGATTTGCAGCTAGTATGTAAATCCACCAGCCATGGGTTTCTTTGGTGCGTTGCCAGTAACCTTTGGGCTGCTGCACAGGAACAGGTTCAAATGTACTTTAGAAAGAGTTACACAGACCAATTTCTGAGGCTTTCTGTATAGAAGAGTTTCCGCTTTTGATCTAGTCTAGCGCAGACATATTATATGCTTAACTTAAAATGGAGAAGGATAGAATAGAATCCAATGCATTTTATAGCTATACTCATTATTGCTCTAAAATGCTTGCAGATATATACAAATAACAACAACAACAACAAACAAAATCCGCTAAGGATTTGTCAGTACTGGAAGCAAATAAGCATAAACATGGGCACACACCAGGGGCTTCTATTTTCTTCCAGGTATCAGATAGGTGCCTGGCACAGAGCTGCCGCTTGTGTCTCCGGATCCTTCATCTCACACCCAAGATGCAAAGAGCTCAAAGCAAACTGCACCGCTGGAGATGTGCCCTCCTTCTCTAAGCCGTTCCTCTGGGCTGCCCACGTCACCCAGGCACTCGGAGTGAAGCTTAGCCTTCCTCCTGTGGTTGTCTCTCCTGGAGACAGATTTACAGAAAGAGATATTCTACTCACAGCTCATGTTTATGGTGGTTACAGGAATACTTTGCATGATATTTCACACTGGTTTCATGATACACGCTTTCTGCGCTTTGATCAACAGTGATAGTCAGGTTTTCTATCATTGGGCTTGGAAGTAGTAATCAAGAAAAACAATTTGAGTAAACCCATGAGTTAATTAGCATAAGAAAGCTTTCAGGAAATCAAAAGTTTCCTGAGACCGGAGAATGAACATGTGTCAATTAAGAATCAGTACACCATGCACTTAAAAGATTTGTAAGAATGGTGTGAAAAGTTAAAGAGAAGTCTTTAGAAGTCTTTTAATCTTGAGATTATTGGCCCTTCCTTAACTGGTTTCTAACAGAAGGACTGCAGGAGTGGAGAGAGTTGGGAAAAAAAAAACAAACTAAGAAAATAAAGTCAAGGATGCTAAGCCAAATAAGTACTATGTTGTAGCTCCTGTTTTGAAAAGCTTCATTTTAGAAAGAACCATGTATTTCGCAAACAGTATTGAAAACACAGTGACATACTGTCACTCTTAATTTAAAATCCAAATACTTTGGGATCAAACACTGCAGCTCCAACCATTTAAGTTTCTCTGAGCAGACTAGAGTAGCAAATGACGATCGTGCCCAGAAAGTAGGTTAGTATGTCATGTTTGCTGGAGGCTTGTGAGCTGCTTTGCTAGACACCAGCTGCTGCACAGGCAGGCAACAAGAAACAACCTGTCTTTGGCGCAGAAATCGCCCAAGTTCTTTAGTAAAAGTTTCTATAATCCACGCTGAATCTGAAATAAAATTAATGAAAATAACAGCTTGTTTACACGCCTGTTTACAAATGCCTTCCTTTATAAGAAAGAGTTAAAATGTGGGTTTATATGGAGAAATTTTTATGAGACGATACTGAGCTTTTAGAAATGCAGTAACAGTCTAATATTATCTCTCCAGAAATAAGCATGAATCACTAAAGGGAGCAACTCCAAGAATGTTGTAATCAGATGGGGTGAGTGTGTAAGATGGTATATGACAATTGTTTTACATATATGCTAGGCATAATTCTTTCAGACAAAATTGATAATAGGTACAGTTATCAGTGCCCATTAAACTGCAAAAGTATAAGAAAACTATTGGTACTGATGCTGATTGTACTTTCTGTGGAAAGAGCCACCCCAAAGGCATATTAATATTTTTTAACTTGTCTGAAGATAAACTACGGAGAGCAGAGATTACTCTGTTCCTTTGGTATACTCTAGGCATGTTACTAAAATCCCATTAGACCGATGTGTTTTAATCTCTAAACTTAAAAAAAAATAAAAAAAATGCGTCATCGCTAACTAGCAGAGGATAAGTTTTAGGGTCAGGGCATCACAAGGGCTGGCTGGGAGCCAGCGGGGTGCCGCCGCCGGCTGGGCAGGGGCATCACCAGCCAGCTCAGCAAGGCAGAGCCGGAGGTGGTTCAACCCAGAGCCCACAGCGTCGGGCACGTCTCTGGTGACCAGGCAGGTCCAAGAACAAGCCAGGGGAGGGTCCCTGGCCAGGCGGAGGGGCGCCGGTGGCTGCAGCATCCTCCAGCAGTGCTCAGGGTGGGATTTAAGAGCTGACCTGAAACGGGCACCCGGGACCCTGGGAGACGCGTGTGGGTGAGGCCCCGGGTGAGGCTGCATTAATACCGATTAGGGTATTAATGTATTAGTGCCGTGACACTTTCGATAGGTAACCCTGTCCACTAATCCATAAAACACAGCTTTTATGGATTCTCTGATTGAATGTTATCTGAGCAGCGTTAAAAATAAACTGCCAGGTAATTCAACTTCCGTTTACTGGTGTTGATATATAGATTGTCATTTTGGGGAAAAGAGAGAAAAAAAAAAAAAAGAGAGATTCTGTAATTCAGATTATTAGCTATTCGGTAAATACCACAGTGTGGCTGACTTGAGTAATGAAATCCCCAGAAATGGCTGTATCCGCTTGCGTTCTGATAAATGTCTTGGAGTTGAGGGCACAGTCCGTTGTCTTGAAGATGTCGTCGGTAATAACTGGGGTCCTGATTAACCTCTTCAATAAAAAGATGCTCTCCAGACTGAAGAACACACCAGCCTTAGAGAACTAAGGCTGTCCAAAGTAGGCACCTGAAGATTTTATTTGATCAGAAAAATGGCTGATAAGAGAAATGACTGATAAAAAGTTGGCAGCTGAAATAGCAGCAAACACGTTGAGTTTTAATACAAAGAAAAGGTTTGACATTTTATAGCTAGCAAGTATTCAGACAGGCGACCCACAGGGGCTGCAGGAACCTCTTTGAAAGATTTCAGAGCAGGCAAGGAAAATTTTGATCGAGGATGGTTTAGATACATAAAACACTTCAGAGCAGAGGAAGGGATTCGGTGACCACTTAAGTTCCACTTCAGTCCTAAGTTTGGATCATTCGTGCTGTCTTTATGTCTGTATCTCCATTTTCTGCTACTGGCAAGCGCCCGTTTTTTTCACAGATATGAGAAAATCTGTTCACCCAGTTGGCAGGAGGAGGAAGTGGGTTTGTTGCAGTTCCTCTGCCAGGAAGGAAAATGATAAAAATGTTAAAGGTTATAAAAGGGGTTTTGACCAGTTTCCTCCACTCTCTTTGGGATTTTGTCTGTGGGACCTAGGATTCTTTTAGCTTTCATCTTTTAGCTTTAGCAACTTTTTTGATTCATATTTGTGACAATCTTTTCCAGAAACAGCTTTCTGTTAATTCTTTTTCTATACTATGCAGAGATGGTGTAAACATTTTTTAAAAGCGTTATATCAACGGCCAGTGAATAAAAAATAAATAAATGCAGAACTGGCATGTTCTCTGCAATTTGAATTGTTCCTTTGCTCTCTAAAGGTCTGGTTTTTTAAACATGTATTTGTTTACTTTCAGGTGTTGCTATAGCATCATTTGGTCACAAGAGGGAACTCGCGTATCAGTCTCTGTGATTTATTTTTGTCTATTAAAACTCCGAGTTCTCCGCAGACTTATAAAAACAATATGTAAGGATATGCATATATGTGAGACGTGTGTATGTATAAATCTGTATATATTTATATACCCGCGCCTTTTAGCTACCAAACAAGGGAAGCCATTGATAGAGATAAGGAACAATAACCCTAGCAGGCATGACAGCACAAACGAGCCTTAGAATGGCCCAGAAATAACTTTATTATACTCATGGGTATATATCTTATGCTCACGGGTTCATGGACTGCGGCTTATCTCTGTTCCCACACTGCAGTTCCGTAAATCTCAAAACTAATACTGACTTACGGTACCAGGACACGGACAGAGCGGGACGTGCTCCTTCCCAGCGGTGCCTGACCAGCAGGGATTACTCTCACCAGTAGTTTTGAGCAGCCCTTAGTTTTAACTTTCTAGTTTGAGCCCGGGATTGCATTTCACCTTTGCAGAGAGTCCTTTGCCAGCCAAAACTTGACTGTAGTTGGGATCTGTCCCAGAATTCGTAGTATTGAACGTGTATGCATATTGTTTGAATGTTAACTGTGTTCATTAAAGGAGAAGACTCAAATACTAATTAGTTTTCAATTTCTGGTAGATGCCAGTGGCAGCAGCATGGATTGTATCCAATCTGCTCAAGGCTCATTTTTCTAAAATAAATCTATAAATCCAGAGCTTTCTAACCTGAGAATGAACGTTGTCCTCAGAACTTGGTGTCACACATTGCTATTCCCACTAGTCAAGCAAGTGGCCAGCAATCCTGCTCGTGTGTTTTCAAGTTTCTTCAAGAAAACACATTATAAATGCCCCTAATAAACTGAGCACAGTATGGGAACTTTTCTTGGAAACCTTGCTGCTGTTTCTGACCAACTGCTCAAGAAGACAGCCCGTGCACAGCTTACAAGATAACCCCTGACAGTTCAGGAGCTGGATTTGGAGCTGGATTTGTTGATATTTGAGTTGTAGATTCTCAGGGTAGTTCGTTTCCCAGGGGTCGGTAGCAACCTTCCTGTGTGGAAGTGGACTACCTTGTCTCAGCCCTGGGATGTCTCTGGTCCCTCACACAGATTGTCTCGTTAAGCACTGCTGTCTCGTTAAGCACTGCTGTCTCAAGCACAAATGGTAGCAGCCCTTTAGCTTATCCCGTGGCTGAGAAGCAGTGCGAACCCCCTGCACTATGCCCGCAGGAGCTACACGACAGGGTAACGGTTGCAGGACGCAGTCCTGGTCGGTTTGTCTTTCAGATGTATCATGTCCATTTTGCACATTTTCTGTTTTGTCCTCTGACCTTGTGAGTTCCTTAGTTCCCTTCAAGTTTTCTTTCTGTACAACTGCTGCCCCTCAAATACAGCACCGTGAAGAACATCCCCACTGCGGCTGGTGGCACTGCCACCGATGCAGTGGATGTTGGGCCACACGTTGGTGATGTGTTGCAGTGAACTTGGGGCCCTGGAGAAAAGAGGTGTCCTGCGCCATAGGGCTGATTCCTAGAAGAACTGTTACGTATTTTGTTTGGGATCTGGCAGTAGATGCTTAGAGAGATGTGCAAGTTTCAAGAAGCACGGCGTGCTTTCTGTGTAGCTGCTTCTTCTTTATGCAACGAAAGACACTGTAGATAGGAGAAGGCAGCTTTCCTAACCTGAGCTTACTTAATGAACCACAAATCACGTCAAATCTGTCAATTTTAATAGCGGTAGGGCTGCTGGTCTTGAAACTTCTAAGAGAAGGTTAAGCGTAACTAATCATTATCTCTAATCTGCACATCTGATTTATTAAACAATCTAATTATTAATTTAGTTGCACCACACCTGCATACCATTGTTCTGTTTGTTTAACTTGGTGGGAGAAGAAAGTTTGCACAATCTTAATTTTGAAAATCTTAAAAGTCTGGGATTAGTCCAAGAAAATTGCAAGTAATAAGGTTAGACCTCAAGCCAGGTGTACAGTCATGAACATGTCTGGTGCTGTTAGGACTTACCACGTGGTACCGCAACATGGATATAAGCACAAACACGCTGTTGGAAAGGTGAAAACCCTCTCAAGGCTGTATCTTCTAACTGCTGTAATATTTTTGTGTCTTGTTGATGATTCTGAACTTGGTTTGTGTCTCAATATACTTTTAGATGCCTTTTACTAGTGTATATGTGTCTTTTTGTAATCAATATAGCCAAATTACGGGATTGGATGGTCCTTGGAAAAGAGTATGTGATAGCATACTATTGTTATTCTGTGAGTCCAGGCTGTAGCCATTCTCATCCTTGTGGATTAATCTGCAATAACTGCTGTTCCAGCTTCGTCGGGAATTTTGGTAGGGGTGACTGCAAATATATAGTTACCAACGCGTGAAGTAAAACCAAAGCATGGCGATAACTGAACTTCATTTCAAGAAGAGTGCCAACTGTAGAACTATGTGGAAGTGTTTGGTTGTTTCCAAGAAGCTTTGAGGAAAAATTGCATGGGAACAAAACCATTGAGCCTCCGTTATTAATTCTCCTAAGGTTTTCTTAGAACACCTCATTCAAAAATATGAGGTTTTCTTTAGTTTTCAGTTGCTGAAAAAGAAAAACATTTCCATAAGTATTCCAGTGGATGGATACTCCTTGAAGGTATTTCTATTTTGAGGACACAGCCATTTAGATCATACATTCAGTATGGAAAAGGTTCGGTTAGATTTTGTAAGAGTTCATTATAAATCCATCCATTATCTTTTTGATGTCAGACAAGACTGGAAAGGAGTCATAGTTCTGCCAGGTTTCCTTTCATTATTGATAAGTCTCAAGAGGATGAAGCATGTTGCCACAAGTACTTACCTGGGTGTTGATTGAAAAGATACCTTTAATGAATGCACTTAGGATTGGCCTTTTTGAACAGAAAAACTGACAACTTGTCCAAGGACAATTTCATGATATGCCTAAACTTACTTAACTGAGGGCACCCAGTGCGGGCACAGTCCCGTTCTTCTTTGCCCTCTCCCAGCTGTATGAAGAGTCAGATGGACAATGAAGGATTATTTTTAGGTTGGACAGTTTCCCATCCCGCACAGCTTTGTGATGCCTGTGTTGGAAACTGTTTAGCACAGCCAGGTTGTTCCAAAACACAGGTATTTTCAAGTCACTGGATCACCTCTTGGGGACAGCAGGTGCCAAAGCTGTCTGCACTGGTCAGGATCTTCTAACCACCACTTCCCTGGAGGGGTTTTGGACATTCTGTTGATATTACAGTTAGTCTGCTTGCCAAGAAGTTCAGTTACTTTGTTTGAGGCAGGAATTCCGACTGTATTTTGACTCAGTACATTTTAAATGTCTCCATAAGGTATTTGTATTCAAGAGGATGACCTCTGCTAGGACATGCCATTTTGATAAAATATCTCTAGTATCAAACAAGTATCAGACTAAGCTTCCGTATGCCTCTGCCAACTCTACTTCCTGATGCAGCTCTCATGTATATGCTCAGACAGAGGTTTTTCCTCATTCATTTTTTCATAGTTCCTCTTCCTTATATAAAAAAAATAAAATAAAATGGGAGCAAGGTAGAATTCTCTGTTCATTTCTGTAGCTGGTATTGCGTTGGTCTCTGCAGCGGTGGGGCTGGCTGCAGAGCATTCCTGCTTCACCCACACTGCTCCGCTTCCCTGGTGGTTTCCCCTCGTGCAAGGGGATTTCTCCGTGTCATGGTTTAACCCCAACCAGCAACTGGGACCATGCAGCCTCTCGCTCACCCCTTCCTCCCCCTTCCAGAAGGGGAGGGAGAAGAGGGAGAAAAGGAGGGGAAAGGAAAAAAAAGCACCTCGTAGGTTGAGATAAAGATAGTTTAATAGAACAATAACAGAAAAGGAAAATTACGCTAATAATAATAATGGTGAAAGAATATACAAGAGACAAATCATTCTCACTGCCCAGTGAATTGGTTGCCCAGCCAGACCTGAGCAGAGATTGTGGATCCTTCCCCCCCCCACCCCCGGCCAACCCCCCATTTCTATACCAAGCATGACATCTATGGTATGGAATATTCTGTTGGCCATTCTATTGTTCTGTCTATTCTCCTTCTCAGCTTCTATGGGAAGCTGAAACAAAGTCCGTGACTAGTATAAACATCACTTAGCAACAACTAAAACAATATGCATTTTTGACATTCCTTTCATACCAAATCTGAAAACATGGCAACCACTAGAAAGAAAATTAGCTCTGTCGCAGCTGAAACCAGGACACTCAGTTTACTGCCTGGGAAACTCCGGTTCCCCCTATCGAGGTTGTTCCAATGCCCAAGCATTTTCTACCTGCTGGACCCCTCCAGGCGGCAATAAGCAGAGAACAAAATTTTCATTGGTCATTGGGATCTTCTGGTCTTTTAGTCTGTCCCAAGGTTTGATGCACAGCTAAGCTGGTGCAGGGTGGCAAGAACATCTCCAACAGCAACACTGAGCAGCAGCTCCCACCGAACGCAAGAAGTCTGCTACGTTCTGGACACTTTTTTTTTCCTCATCTTCGTGCCCCATGTAAACAGGGGTATTATAATGAAATATGCAGAATACGTGCTATATACACATAGCTTTTCCTAATTGCACATAGATCAGTAAGAGGAACAGTGAAAGCTGAAAAGCTGCAGAAAATTCTCTTTCGCCTGCCCATCTCATCCTCTGTGGCCCATCAGTATCACAGAGGCTGCAAGGAGCAGGGAGACCATACTTTAAAACACCTAAATTTCCCTTCCCCATTCCCCAAAACTGTTCCACGACTTTTGCTGCCTCAGTCAGCCACCAATGAAGGGGATCAGTGGGTCCTAAATGCCCGTTTTCTTAAATCACTGTGAGATGTGCCAAAGCAGCTAGTCCTCAGGGGTGTGTGCCTCTAAATAGCTGATAACCACTAAATGCATTTTTGCACTTTTCCTTCCTTGCAGACACCATGGCCTTTGTTTCTCATTGCTCTATGTTGCTGAAAATACCCTGTGGGGATCTTTAAATCTTCACGCTTTCCTTTCTATTGTGTTTTAGTTAATAATATGATGTCAGGTGTATGGAAGCACTGCAAAATGAGAGTGAGAAACTTTTTCTGCCACCGTGGAACAATCTTATATCTCAATGGCTGATTTATATCCTGCCTGAAGTCGGTGTCAGACAGAACATCTCTCTTCTCTCCCACAAGCTGCTTGCAAAGTCAGAAGTAGACTGATCATTATCTGCATCTCTTAAGTCATGATTTCCCTCTTATTTTGCTCTTTTACAATTCCAATTTTGTGGGGAGTCAGGGGAAACTCCCCTCACTCCTGGGCTTTTTGTTGACCTATTACCCCTGGAAAATAGTTATTTAGGCTGAAAGTTATCAAACTAAAAACTAGCAATATGAACGCAATAAACAAATCAAGGACATCTGTTTTCTTGTGAAGTCTCTTGATGATGCTGTTTCTGACACGAGTAAAAAGAAATCTCACTGATACTTTACACGGAAAAATGTCTTTAGTTTCTTACTTACTGTCACTTTTTCTAGATTATAACCTGATACACGTTTAGGATTGTTTCACATATCACTACACTACTAGATTTAAGATAGCAGAAACAATTCATATGCATTGCTCATTTGTAAGCATCTTTGATTTTTTAAAGCCGGTATGTGAATCAGGAAAAAAAGCCACCATGGCAATCTGGGTGGTGTGTTCACGAAGCATTTTGCCTTCTCTTTCCGGCCCTTTCACCCCTTTGGCTGCCTGAGCTGTGCTGCTGCTGAGCTATAATCCATTCTGTGTCTCAGCAGGAAGAAGACAACGTTTATCTTACATCTCCTAAGAGCAGTGTGAACGTTCAGGATTATTTACAGTTCATACAAGGCGACAAAAGGTTACTGTCTGAACTGGTGCTTGGGCTGCAACTTACACTACTGTGTCCGTGAAGGTGCTCTAATTTGTAGATGACCGTGGGTGTTTCCATGAGAGATGCACATAAAAGTCCTGGGAATTTTTAGCTCTAACTTTTGGAGATCTTTTAGTTGATTGAATCAAAAGTGGGAGAACAATGGAGAAGATGGGAAGGGAGCTATGGGCAGGTATAGGCTTATCTGGGGGGAAACAGACTGGAAATGGTAGTTACTTTGGCTGTAGCCTTCCCAGTAGCTCTGCCTGGTATTATGTGTGCCTCATTTGTGTCTTGGCCACAAACCAGGACAGATGTTAAGCCCTGGTGTGTGTTGAGCTCTGCAAGCAAACGCTATCGGTCTTCAGATAATTGTAAACTGCAGAGTGTTGGGGAGAAATGAGTTCTGTGTCTCACCAAGCTCTTGTTTCCTTACTTTTCTGTAAAACCAGAAGAGTGAGGCTTGTCCCCGTGCCTCAGGAGCGTGCTGTGAGGATTAGCCAGATAAGATCAGCTTTCTTACAGAAATATGTAAAACTGCTTTTAAATACCGCGTGTGATTTATGACTGGGAAGCATTTGAATGGCAGCCCAGGGCCTCTCCTTCCCATAGCATGGCATATACCAGACTTGTTCTTACGAGGGGGGTGCAAGAGACTCAGGAAAAAACAGGGACATACCAGATGCACTGGGGCAGTTATAGTCCCTCCAGAAGTATCTTCTAAACCAGTGCTTGCTAGTCTGTCATTGGAGACAACTTCTTATTAGATCTTTGACAGTGCTTAGGGCTTGGGCTTGTCGTGCAGCAGGTCATGGAGTTATGTAAAATGAGGGGTAGCGGGCTGGAGCACCAGAGCTTTGGCTCTGCTGCTGTTCTTCTGCCATGATAAGTATCGTAGAAGAGACTCAAGTATATAAAGCTGCCCTAGTCAGGTTTCTGAAGACAACACTAAAAGTTTTGTAATAGCCATGTTACTAAGTAGACGCCCGAACTAAGAAAATACTACTGTGGAACTGCAGATGTTGTGAATGGGTTTCTGGCTGAGTGCTGCCGGCAAATACCTGTCAGAGAAAGAGTTGTGTGCTGGCTGGCATAGCAGGATTGTGAGAATTCTTCCTCGCTGAAGAGTAAAGGAGCTTCTCAGGTGTCTTTGGGTCACTCGTAACATACAGTTTAACATTACTTCATGCTAATGTGGACAAATCATATGGTTGTGGTGATACATGGTATGGAATTGGCCTGCACGTTCCCAGCACTTGACTCGTGTGAGACAGGCACTCCTGAAGAAAGAGGTGCTACGTACAGAGATAATGGTGTTACTTTTCAGTTTGCAGAAAGCAGCCACTCCTGCCCTGCAGCTTAAGGTATCGGTGGTTTCTGTCTCAGAAATCATAAAGCAGCGTTTGGAAGCTCCTTTTCCTGATGTTAGTTGCAGAAGCAAGGCAAGTATGGAACTGTAACATTTGAAAACAAGCACGTGCCTTCCCATGGACACCTGGACAGCGTTGAATGGTTGGAAGAAGGGCTCTTTTCTAAAATCACGGTTAATTATTAATTCCCATTGGAGAACTATTCCACAATAATATCTACTTGTGCAGACAAGTCATCTTGTATACCAAATTTCTGACCTTCTTCACCTCCTCTGTCCCCCCCTGCCCTATGCCACATCCTCTCCATCAGAGAGCATAGTATGACACGTCCTGCTAGAGAGCTGCTAGAGAAAGATTATCTCAATTAGATAACAGAAAAAGGTACTTGTTACAGTAATTAACTAACTCAATGGATTAGTTTCCTTTTGTTTTCATCTGGCAGTTTCACAATCTTATTGTGAACCAAACTCAAGAGGAAGAGAAGGGACCTGGGAGCGTCCGCAGGGTCCCGCATCTGCTCAGGCGCTGGCCCAGGGCTGGCTGAAGGATGCTTGGTCCTGCCGAGAGACATCCAGCCCTGCCCACAGGGCTGCCCCGGGGCTTGCAAAACCTCGCAGGGCGTTACAGTCCCACAGAGAAGATCTGAATACGCCTGCGGGGAGGCAGGGGGCTAAACTACGCAAGGATGGAGGACTGTCACGTTTCCTGGACTCTGGGTCGCAAGGGTTTGGGGGAGGTCACCGGTGCAAGCAAACGCTTGGCATCAGCTCACCGATGCAAGAGGTACATCTACGATGACAGACGGCAGCGGAGGCACTTATTTTGGGCTGCACAATTCTGCACTGACTGCTTTAAGCACACAACGATCATTTCTGTCACGCAGATTGCAAACCGAGGCATCAGATGAGGAGATATTTTGCGGATGCATCTTCTGCAGTTTAGTAGGTTTGGTTGGTTTTTCAAATTCTCTGCAAGGGTTCCGTATTACTGTCTTGCAGAAGTGATTTTACTGGAAGCTGACTGACTACATCTGACTCTAGCCCGCTTACGTTGGGTAGAACTGAATTTATGATGTGTATTTTGCTTGTGCTACGATTTCACAATTACAGTATCTATTTCATAAATCTAATGAAGTCGTTTGGGGAGTAAAAGTATTCGACAAAGAATTTTCTTTTCCCTTGCAGTTGCTGAAAACACACAGTTTAGATCAGCTGTCTGCAGTCTTGGGACCTGGGAAATCTTTTGCTCGTCTATAAAAATGAATCAGCGTTTTTCAGATTTTACGCTTGCTACAGATTATAACAAGACACGATGCTGGTGAACTGCACACACGAAGATACCAAAATCAAAGCACCGTGGAAACACTGAGATAGCTTGGGCTTGCGCTCGGAAAATATTAACAAGACTGAATATCAGTATTTGGGGGGGCAATATTTGGAAATTTGAGATCTGACATCATAGGTTCAATATGATCTATGGACTTTAATGAGCTTTTTCTTCTGTTTAAGGCGAGGAGCACGTGTAAGCGTTCTGCTGATTTGTCAGAAATGTGGATGATTTTTCTTTGCACTAGAATCCAAAAAAATGGTTATTTAGGAGAAAGCTGTCTGGGCTGAATTTGGAGTAGAAAACGCAGGAAGATACGAAAATGTGAGAAAGATGTCTTGGTTTCATCTGCATAGGTATTACCACAGAAAAGTCTTTTGTATTTTAATATTTATTATCTTGTTATCATGTTTGAACCAGGTGGGAGAAACGCACCAAGAAATGCATTTGATCGGATATATATTACATAAGTTTAACTCCTTTTATATAGTTGTATCAGGTGCATTTTCTATAATCTAGTTCTCTCTTTTCCCCCAAGTGTCTATTTCCGTACGAGTGGAAACCTTAAGAACAATAATGTGGCTGATGAACATTTCCATCATGCTTTTGATCTTAGAAACTCGTTCATCCCATCAATATCACAATTCACGCTGGAAAAAAAAGGGAATTATATGCCTGTGTCTGTTCCTTGCAGTCTGAAAATTCCACCATACTCCAGTAGAGGTGGTGAAGAAATGACATCGTTGGAGGTCTTTTAAGATCCTCCATCCGAAGGCCAGCCCTGTTACAACGCCTCATCTCTTTTGCTCCTCTCTGAGGCACAAAGGAGATGAAATCTGACCATGTCTCACCTGGGTGGGATTTTCCCTTGAGTGAAGAGATCTAAGAAGCTGCTAGTATGGCTGGAATAGGTGGCTGAGCTGAGCGTGCCCCCTTACACGGGTTTTTATCCCAGCAAAGCTCCCTTTTTGCCTCTTTTGTTTCTGTTGAGCTGAATGGAGAGGTGGTAGAGAAGCACAGCTGAGCCCGTGGCACTATAGACAGATCTTCAAAGCCAGTCTGAAGTACATCCCAAGGAAGAAACTTGTTCATAACGTGTTCCAAATACACAGGGCCATTAAGAATTTGTAATTAACCCTGGGTACGGTCTTGCTTTAGTATGTTAAGATGTTTGTGAATTCTCTACTACTGAATATTTAGAAGAAAAAAAATAAAGTGGGTATGGGAAGGAAAATCTGCAACCTTGCAAGAGAGAAGCGAAGCGACGTATTCATGGTGTGTAGATATTATCAAAAAATAAAACTGATGCAGAAAGAAAACGCAGAATTTCTGTTTGAATCTGAAGTCCACGAATATTTCTGGTGCTATACGGCGGTCGGGGGGAAGAGGAGGGCGGAAGAGGTCAAGAAAGTGTTAACCTATGGGAAAGAAAACCTTGGAGTCCTGTACCAACGATGTCCTGGGGACAGGAAGGGGAAGAGGCGCAAACTCAGGTTCGCAAGCATGTGTGCGTTCCGCTGTAGCATCTCACGTGAGGGAAATTGTGGGACCAGAGCTTTGCAGAAACATCTTCACACCCGCTGGTACAAACACAGGGTGTTCAAGCCTTTCAGCAAATATAAAACCTATGAAATGAAGACTCTTGAATACTTTTGGTGCTTATGTAAATTACAGTTTTATTGGTTTAACAGTTGGTACTTCTACCGTTTCTATTTCAGGTGGACAATAAATACAATAAATAACTTCTCTGTTCCCTCTTCTCATTGAAGAGGTCTGGTTTTTTAAAGCATTTTTAAATTTTTTAAGCTCTACGTTTATTGATTGCTTGATAGGTCCTCAGGATTTTATTCAAAAATTCCTTCACGTTCCCCTTGGTCTTGTACCGGCATTCCTTCCCACGTGCCAGGCTCTGGGGTGCAAGAAAGAACAAAGATTGGGTTACCAAAGATTTTATAAAAAAGAAAGGATTTAGATGAAACAGTTAAAATATACATTCTTTGGAGCTAAGCAGGGATTTCAAAAACGATTCCTAAAGATCTGTTCCTTGAGCAGTGAGTGTAAGGATGGCGTGTCATGGTGCCTGAGGTGGTGACAGCTGGACTCTCGTAAAGTATAGCTGAAGTAATTTAAAATAGGCGGTTTCAACACAGGAAAGAGGGCGGACAGAGCAGTGTGAGAAGCTGGGTAAGAGGAGGGCAATGGCTCCGCTCAGTGTTGCGGTGCCATTCTAACAATATTCCCCCTTGGCAAGTTTGAAGCCAGCTTAAAGGAGCTCGAGACACCGCCGCATCGGCACCCTTCGTGTCTCATTGAATTACACAACAGTTTCACTCAGTATGTAAATAAAGGATGTTTCACTGCCTCAGAAAAGTCATCTGGGGATCCAGGAGCCTTCCTGAGCATCACCACAAGTCTGAAGATGCTGCAGGTCACAGCAGCATCTCATGCCCAAGTATCCGTGAAGAAAATGCAGTTTAGGTAGGATTAGGTCTCCTCTCCAGAGGAGAAGGATGCCTCTGCCCAGCCATGCTGCTTCTGCACGTCTGCTCTCTGCTTTTATATCATTCCTATTTAGCGCAGAAGCACATTTTGAGAAAGGAAAATAGAAAAGCGATTTAAATAAAGCTCCTCTCCCAGACAGCTGTGTCTACAGGTCCTTGTGCTAAAGGGGTTTGGAGAGGGGAAAGGGCACAGTGGGGCAGGAGCCATCTCCCTGCGTCTGCTCCCAATGTTAACAGCTGTCCATTGCCTCACGCATGTTGCAGCTATCGTATCTGGCTCCTGCACAAAACGAGTATTTAAAACAAATTGGAAATTAATCAAACACTTAGCTAGAAATATTTACATTACACGAAATCTTTTCTTTGGTAAAAGCTAGACAAAGATCTATAGAAAAGTAAGAAAAGTCTTACTTCACAGAGGTTTCTATCCCGTTGAGTCTGAAAGGTTAGATTAAGCCTCTCAATTACTGCTTTTGAAGATACGTTGTTTTTCAGCATGTGTTCGGTTCCTTCCACAAAGCATGCCAATTCGTGGCCAGGCTGTTAAACGAAGAAGGCATTAGAAAAAGCTAGAATGCGTTTTGTGTTTCTCTACAGAAAGAAGAAATACGTATTCCTAAACGTGGCAGCGTGTCACCATTAAACGTAACATATTTTGCATTCTGTTGAAAACTGATACAAGAACTAAGGGGGTGGAGGACTGTAAACCACCAAATCATCGTGTGTGCCATAATAACACCTGTCACATCTCTCAGAAAACCTCGCGCTGTAAAAGTAACCTCTTTGAAGTATAGATTCAGCTGATGCTGGGTGTCACCATATCTGAGGAGGCTTACAAAAATGAAATGGGTTTTGGATCCACCTAGAGCTGAGCGTCCGAGGCCGGACATCTCTGGCCCATGTTCACTCGGTATCGAGGCACCTAACCATAGAACAAGGTCTCGCCGAGATTTTCAAAGCAGGAACCCATATCTCTTGATTTGTAAGTCAAGCCCACAGAGGACTTTTGCCTGACTCTGGGCTTGGTTCTGATTGCGCTGATAGCGGGAGGACTTCTCCTTCCCTCCCGACCACTATTCATCAAGGTCAGTTTTGCTGCTTTGGAGGATTAAAATCTTCCTCATAACCGAAAGCAAAAGTTGCATAAGGAGCAAAGTGAACAAAGTTAAACTCAGTTAACACTGAACTCCTTTAACAACTACAGTACCTTAAGAAAAAAATAGACTTACCTCGGCAATGGGAAGACACGAACATGACTGAAAATGAAAAGAGCGAGCATTAAAATCCAGCAGCGCCAGCACGCGACGCACAAGCACACTTTTCTTTAGTTTCATGACATTCTGAAAAGCGATGTACTCACATTGCCAGCTGTCTCCCTACAGGGGCAACTTACAGAACTTTCCTCCTGAAAGAATAACAAGCGAGAAATGAGCATTTATGATCATCTACTTTACAAGCATGCATTCTTACAGAATTAAGGTGCCAAACAGCCACTTACAAGGAGACGATTTGTATACCGGATAATTTCCCGGACACTGCAATTCTGTGCTTGCACAGAGAGCAGCAAACAAGAGAAGAGTATGTATGACAGCATGCTGGCATTCATGTGCAACTCAGTCTGATGGGTGACAGAAGAATAGGAGGACACTCCTTTTAATTGAGTCTTCACAAAATTCCCATTCTAATATGGAAAAACCCAATTATGAAACTGATACCAGGTGCCCACTATTTTTTCCCACTAGCTTGGACAGCATTTTAGAGAAATCAAACGTGGAATTGAGTCACCTACTGCAGTGACTTTTCTTTAGTACTGCGGAAATTCACAAATGCTCCTCAGAAGTGATTAATTTGAACATTATGATATCACACCCCAACAGGAAACAATGGTTAAAAATCTACGAAAGCATTTTTTTTTCAGATGTGGGTTTTGTCTCCTGTGCTTATGTAAATTACAGTTCCATGAAAGTGAAGAGACAATCGTGTTCAGCATTGCCAAAGTTCCTGAGAAAGCGCACTGACAGGCTGCAAGCTGCCTTCCCCCTGGATTCACAGCAGGACCTTTCCCAAAGAAAGTTGGCGACGTCGCAGGGGTCGGTTGAGCAGACAGACAAACGGCCGGAGTTGTGGAGCGGTGCCTGGAGAAGCTGTCATGCCGAATTACCGCTCCCGCAGCCGGAGAGCGATCCCATAGTCCTCGAACCCACCTCTGCCCGGGGCAAGCGCACCAGTGCGCGGATAAGGATTGGGCCCTCAGAATACCACCACTGACTGCGATGTCACATCCCACCCGCTCCCTTCTAAGTGGAAAGGAGTGGATGCAAAAATAGTCCTAGGTGACCAAAACGGTATTGGCTCGGAAATTCTCCCAGATGGACTCTCCAAATCAGGTTGAATGTCTGCTGCAGCTTTCTGTGGCCACAGAGGTTTCCCTTTTTCCAAGTTGCACACCTTGGCCGAGCAAGTGGTAGCCCTTCAGGTCTCCTTTAGATCCCCAGTGTTGCTTTTTAAGCTTCCCTCCTGTTATGCCTTAAATCCTGTTATGCCTTAAAGATCTCCTCCAAAAGCTTGAGCTGGTCAGTCTGGCTGAAGGATGAGCGCAATCTCTCTGGAAAATGTCCTGGAAAGAGAAAACATCGGGTTGCAATTTGCTGTTTTGCTTTTTTTTTTTCTCTGGCATTTGCCCACTGGCGAGGGATTCATCTGTCTGAGCGGGGTTCTGCTGCCTGCCCGCAACCCCGGGGGAGCAGAGGAGGCTCTGCCCACTCCTCCTGCCCCTGTATCCCTGCATCCCTGCATCCCTGCATCACTGCATCCTTGCATCCCTGCGTCCCTGCATCTCTGCATCCCTGCGTCCCTGCATCTCTGCATCCCTGCGTCCCTGCGTCCCTGCATCCCTGCATCTCTGCATCCCTGCATCCCTGCCTTTGCACCAAGCACCAGCTCCAGGCTGGGGCGGATGCTCCCTGCGGTTTTTTTGAAGTCCGTCCTTAGATGATTTAGTGTGGGAAGCGGACATCCCGTTAGGCAGCTGCAGCTTTCACCCAAGCCCCGGGCAATACCTAGGCAAAGCCAGAAGCCCTCCCTTGGCCAGCTGAAGCTGGGCAGCGGGCTACGTTATGATCCACAGGCGCACAAAAGTGTCTCACAGGGAGGGATGGCGTTCACGAGCCGGGCGGTGGCATCTTTCGAGGCACTGGGCTGTTAGAGAAGGGCTAAAATCATTGATTTGTGATCGAGAGCCGGTGATTCCTTGAAAACCAGTAGAGAGGCTTCTGCAACGGGTACAGCTCCCTTGAGGAAACAGCCTTTTGGTGAAGCAGAGCCATGGGCGTGATGTGCTCTGTTTCTGCAGCCAGTGAAGCCCCACGGCAAGAGCTAGAACAATTAGTTCAAAGCATAAATCCCTGAAGGAAATAAACGATGTGTAACATTTGTGGGACGCTCAGTTTCTTACATAGTTGAAAAAAGGATTTTACATGGTTTTAAAGGAAAGAATTCACAAGCGTCTTTGATTTAGCTGAGGTTGTGCAAGGAATATGGTAACAAGCCGTGGGGAGAGAGTGGCAAGCGGTTCTTCCTGACAGCCAGGAGTTTCTACTGCTTCTTGTTTTTAAGGAAGATATGTTCATTAGAAATCCCATTTTGCCCAGTAGCTGCTACGCTCTGACTTTGCAAGGATTTTACGGAATCTGATACACTTCGCAGGGTCTCTAGGGCCCCTGCACCTAAGGAGCGATGTCTCGATGCGGCTGCCGTGCTCTGTAAGGGAAAGCGATTGGTGGCGTAAATTGTATGCAAAATACATAATTAGGACCTTTCCATTCATAAGGTGTAACTACGTTCGCCAGATGGTGAGCAGATCCGATAACTTCTTCCCAGGCCAACTGCCCCAAAAGACAAGACCTTTATTTTCGTTACTCACTGAAAATGAGAACGGCAGAGCTGCTCCTGAGCTGCCCCCCGAGCCTGCGGTTCCTCCTCGCAGTCTGTCTGCCAGCCGTGCCAGCGCTATCTCTACATCTTCTCATTTCTGTTTGATTGCTCACTGAGATCTCTTTCACGCTGCTCTTGCTCCAGGGCAAATAAGTCATCGCAAAAGCTCTGTTCAATTGACATCTAAAATCACCAAAAGTCAAGCTGGCAGAGAAAGAACTTTCCACGTATCGGTTGGAGCAGCGGCCGATCGGGCGCACAAGCGCGTGGCACCAGTGACGGCTTCTCTTTGGAGAGTTTAGGCTCTATTCCGGCCTTTAGAGGTTGATTCAAAGACCGTGGAAATTAATATTTGCTGCCATCCCAGCAAAAAGACCATTTTTTAAATAAAATTTTTAAACATTAGTTTTGATACTTTAAAAGTCTTCGTTTTGATGACCAGCTGCAGCAACGTATTTTCATAAATACGTTGTCACGTGTGTGTTAAATGCAGTCAGCCGTTTATTTTTTGTTCTCATGTCCAGATATCTGATCTCCCTCGCTTCCGCTCCCTTAATCTCTTTTTGAGCAACACAGGCCAAAATGCAGAGAGGAAATAGAGGGGGTTTTTGACCACCGCTCAAAAAAGCTGAAACAAGTTAACAATAAATTCATAAGAAATTCAGTAGCCAAATTGCAGTAGGTCGGATGGTGATGGCATGAGTCAAACCCACAAACCTCCAAAGGCCGGGTATCAAAGCGGGGAGCCACCAGTGCTAAGTCTGGTCTTTCTGAAGCTTTTTCTACCCTTTTATGCTTTCTGGCTGGAAAAATCAGAAAAAAAACGATGAGCTGCAACCCAGGATTTTTAGGAAAGGTCACCGAGCCCAAAGGCAGTGGGTTCATTAACCCATAGGAAACCCACTGCGGTCAGCCTGGGGCAGGACGGCGCGTTAGCAGATCGTGTACCCCCACACTTGGTATCGCTTCCCTACATCCTAAAGGATGCCGTGGACGAGCAGAGTAAGGAAGGGGCAGAGGGAACTGCCAGCAGCAGGGCGGCACCTCAGCGGGGTGTGCCTGGATCAAGGTCACAACTTCCCAGTAATGGGACTGTGAGATTTCAGCCCAGAACAGGTATTGGGAAACGGTGAACACGCAAAACTCTCCCAATATCTTCTGTGCTGCCTTGCAGGCAGTTGCCTCTGGCTCCCTTGGGAATCCTCATCTTGTGTCTTGTACATTTTCNTGTGATCCCGATCCTGAATCCAGATCCGGAATCCAGTTCCCCTCCGTCACCGAGTCCAGCCTGGGACTGGCCCAGTGCCAGCCAGTGTCGTGATTGTCATCTCGGGAGCTTGATACAGTTTTGTATATATTTTTCATTATTTCTTTTTATCTTATTATTAATATTTCATTAAAGTAGTTTAGTTCTTTCTAAACTCATAAGTCTCTTTTTCCTCCTCTACCTCTCTCTCTGAAGAGGGGTAGAGGGGAGCATCCGTCGGTCCTATCTGGGGTCCCCTAGGTCCCCAGTAGCCAATTTGGCCTAAACCACGACACTTGGGAATCCTCATCTCGTGTCTTGTACATTTTTGGGTTATGTGTAAATACTTGGGGATATATTCTCTTTTAATGCACCTATTTTGATGAGAGGTTCATTGACCAAAAATGCCACACAAATGCCCAATTTCCAAATAACTCTTTTAGCCTGATCAGCATGAACCTCGAGATCTGGGTTCTCACGAGAGAATTTGCATCCCACTGTAGTGTTTCCAAGAAACTCTGTACAGTTTGGGTTTTTTTAACGTAGAAAAAAGATTCCCTGTAGAAGAAAACCACCAAGATAACATACCAGCTTCTTTTACATTTGCTGTGTACACTGATTAAGATGTGAGAGCTTGCAAAGACCGCAAATGAAAAGATGCTCTTGATAGTTTCGTTTTCCAGTGATAAGGTAGCTTGGAGTAATTTTTTTTCCTTTCTTTTAGATAAAGATGACATATGCTCATGTAGAAATAAAGGAAAATAGGGTCAATCTAATTCCTCCACGAAAGGGTAAACCATTGCATAGTAATAGCAAGATTGCCTATGACAGAAAGGTGTAAAATCCAGATGAACGCGGGGAACGTTTCACGTGCCGGCTTGAAGAGGGCAGTGGCACCTCCTGATAGCTGCACGCTCTGCTCTGGACCACAGGTCAACCCCAAACTTATGTCAGCTTCTGTAGATAATGGAGCCCCCTGAATGGTTTTAATAGATCTGAAACCATTTAAACTAACTCATCAAAACCAGCGGTGCTCAGGAGCTGTGAGATGGGAGAGCGCACCTGAGAGCCAAACCTTCCGAGCTGCGAGTCGTCCTTGTTTCGTGCAATAATACAGTCACCGGAGCTTTCCTGGGCTTTCTAGCAGGGGAGCCAAGCTTTCCATGCTGCAATGATATTTAGCAAGAGCTGAGGGATCTTAAAAAAGAAAGCAAAAAGCCCCGGCAGCAACATGCCAGCCGTGCTGGGCGTTGCACGTATTGCGAGTGCACCTCACAACCGACAGCCTCCAGAAGTAAGCAGAGGACAACAGTTGTCGTCCACAGAGGTCACCGGTTCTCTTGTATTTTAAGGTTTTCCTGATGCCATTGCTCTCACTTCAGCATCCCCTTCTGTGGGCCTGACCGCTTTCACACCAGGGAAGAAAAACATTGCAGCGCTCTCAGATCTTAAGTCCACTCACCCTTCCTGGCTCGTCCCACCGCGAGATGTCCCTGGGTGCTGGATGTCCCTTTCAGCGCAGCACGCAGAGGAAGGCTGACCGTGTAGGACAGACAGACAGCACAAAGCGTTCACCCCGTGGCTGCGTTAGAGCCCTCCACCTGCCACACGCTGCATCGTAGCTCGCTTTCCGTGCTGGAAGCATTGAAAAACCACCTGCGGACTGCTTGATGGAAACACGGCGATCACAGTTTAATAACTAAATAAGCACGGATATTGGTTCACACCTATTTGCATGAGTAAGAACGGGCTGGCCCTCTTCCATAAGACTTGGCAGGATTTTCTATACTATGTGTGTATGTTTTGAAACGGGGGGGAATAGCCCATGAGCCCGTCCAGTGGGTGGAGATGAGCTGTGTAAGTGCTGGTGCTCTTACAGCAGGCGAGGCCGTGGAGGTGCCGGTCTTCAAGCACCGAGCGTTGGCAGCAGAGCAGTCTCAGCCTGTGCTTCCCCTGTGGCGAGTTTCTTGGTTCTCCAAGTCTTTCTCCCGGAGACCCAAGGTTACCCATTGCTTTCTCCAGCTCTCAAGAGGACCTTCTTGTTCCTTTCGGAGATTTGGTGATCTACAGTCCAGCAGCCTTGGTATTTCACCTCTGCTAAGAAAGCATTTCTTGATGTTTTCAGCATTTTCTATCTTATAGGGAGACCTCATATGGGACCTCTGAGACTCCCTTAAAAAGATGTTCTCCTGCTGCATGTACGGCTCTTAACCAACCTGGGTTATTCCAGTAATACCCGACTGGAGCTGTCGCAGGATCTACAGTTTAGGAAAACTGCTTTGAAAATCAGTGTACTTAAATTCCCCCTATGGCTTAATTCCCTTTGGAGCCTATCTCTGGAAGGATAGTTTACGTACAACTTATCTAAGTTGGCAGTGATCAGTCTATGCATCACTATGGGAGCATATATAGGCAGAAGAGGGCTGCAAAGAAAGGAAGCTGTTCTTGTGCAATTTATATTAAGTTTAGCAACTTCAACTTCTTCTCACTTCTCTCCTTGGATCTCACCATTTCTTCTGACTCTACACTCTACCTTTGTCTTCACGGGTACAAGACAAGCATTGACCTTCTTGGCTTACCTGAATGCAATCTCTAGGAGAGAAATCTCCACTCTAACAATCTCTACGACAAAACAAGGAACTTCAGATAAACCAAGGAGATATATTGTATCTTAGTGTCTGAAAAGATGTCACCTACTCCTCTGTCTCGGAGTACAACAGAAAAAGAGAAACTGAGATGGGGACTGTGATCTCGCCCTCCCGTGAGGTGTGGACGCGCCAGGCAGGGACTCCCGAGGCGTGAGAAAATCTCAGCCTGGCTCGGAGCCACCAGAGGCAGGGCTTCGGCAGGCACTAAAACCGCTGGGGGCGAGCTCCTGCGTGGGACATCAGCTGCACCCTGCCTGGGGGAAGGACACGAGGACATTATTGGTGCCCAGCAGCAGTGGGGATGCAGAAACAGGGAGGTGAGATGTACCCCCCAACAACCTTGTGCCCCCCAGCTGATGGGCAGCCCCAGCGTGCTCCCTCCTCACGCCCTGTGGGCATCATGAAGCTTCTCCCAGCGCCAGAGACCTTCCTCCAGGTCAGGGCTGTAGTCCAGTAAAATAGCTTTTCACTGGGAAATTGGGTCCTGGTGCGTGTTTTTTGGTTTTGGTTTGTTTTTCTTTCTTTTAACTGGGGAAATAAGCTGCTGTTACTTTATTTTTTTATCTTCCATAGCACTACACAGTGTATAAACTGGGAAAAACAGCTACCCAGCCAGCATCTCATTAAGTAATATGGGGTGTCGTAAGAGCTGGAACGCCACCGGCGACATGGAAGTCACGCGATTACAGACTCATTTGAGGCATGACAGGTCTGAGTACGCTTTCACGTTCCAGGCAAGAAAAACATAGAAGTAGGTGTCCCTGCTCCTTCTGCTCTCCTGTCTCATTTTTTACCAGTTTCAGGATTTACAGCATTTATCTTAGAAATGTGGGGCTCTGCGAGCACCTGCGAACAAGCTGTCAAGCAGATGGCATCTCCCACTCCACATGCCACCAAGGGCAGGTCACTGCGGCCACAGCACTGACAGAGGAGCGGGTCCGTCTCCTGAATTCCGTTGTCACAGGGGATTTTTCTTTTGTGTAATTCGGGGACAAAACCATCAACATATGCAATCAGTGCCCCCACACAAGGGATGTGAGTCAGCTGTAGGTACGGCTGTTTGCCTGCCAGGCAGGGCGCTGCTGTTTTAAACTCCCATCCGCAGGTCCCCAAAGAGGATTCCTTAGAGATCCTAATTTCTATCAATGGATAATGATATTGATATTATCTCTAAAAATCAATGCATTTGATATATCATAAAGAAAATCATTCACAAGGCACAGACCTGTCAAGTCTCAGCGTGCATAAATTGTAATTGCCATCCCTCGTCTTCAAGACATGGGACTGTCTCCCCAGCAGTGTCACTCAACCCCACCACCGACCTCTTTCAGCCAGACACAATTATTTATCGGGGTCCCCCATGTGCAGGGATCCACCGTAACCCATCACAGTGATGGGTACAACTGTACCACGAAGTGCTGTGCCTCAAACGCTGCTTGTCCCAACCCTGCTGTGCCTGACCCACCATCAGCCCCATCTCCTGCCTGGTGGCCGGGGCTGCTGTCACCTTCAAACCCACAGAACCACAGAATCACAGAATCACAGAATCACAGAGTGGTGGGGGTTGGAAGGGCCCTCTGGAGCTCCCCCAGTGCCACCCCCTGTCAGAGCAGGGGCACCTCCAGCAGTGGCACAGGATGGCGTCCAGGTGGGTTTGGAATGGCTCCAGAGGGGGAGACTCCCCCACCTCTCTGGGCAGCCTGTGCCAGTGCTCTGCCACCCGCACAGGAGAGAAGGCCCTCCTCAGGTTGAGATGGAACTTCCTGTGGTCAAGTTTGTGCCCATTCCCTCTTGTCCTGTCACTGGGCACCACTGAAAAAAAGCCTGTTCCCATCCCCCTGGCACCCTTCCTTTAAGGATTTATAAGCATTGATGAGATCCCCCCTTGGTCTTCTCCAGACTAAAAAGCCCCAAGTCCCTCAGCCTTTCCTCATAAGAGAGATGCTCCAATCCCCTCATCATCTTCGTAGCCCTTTGCTGGACCCTATCCAGCAGTTCCCTGTCCTTCTGGAACCGGGGAGCCCCGAACTGGACACAGTACTCCAGATGTGGCCTCACCAGGGCAGAGCAGAGGGGGAGGATGACCTCCCTCGACCTGCTGGCCACACTCTTCTTGATGCACCCCAGGATGCTATTGGCCTTCTTGGCCACCAGGGCACATTGCTGGCTCATGGGCATCCTGTTGTCCACCAGGACTTCCAGGTCCCTTCCCACAGAGCTGCTCTCCAGGAGGTCAGCCCCCAACCTGTACTGATGCATGTGGTTATTCCTCCCCAGATGCAGTACCCTACACTTGCCCTTGTTGAATTTCATTAGGTTCCTCTCCGCCCAACTCTCCAGCCTGTCCAGGTCACGCTGTGTGGTGGCACAGCCCTTGTGCTCCAGCCCGGTGTTGCTTTGCCTGGCTCGTGGTTTGTCTATGAACACTAACGGGGTGATACATTGATTAACCAGGGCTTGTCTCCCATGCTGCCGGGCTGGGGAAGCCATTGGGAGAGCAGGATCACCCCAAAAATCACCTGTGGGCGGCCTGGCGTGGGGCTGCCCTGTTGGGAAGGGACCGTGTGCTGGGCTGGCAGCAAACCTGGGTGCGGGGTTGGATGGAGGAAGGCAGAAAGAGATCTCCTGGCAGCTGGAGCGAGCAGTGCAGCCGTGCCCTGCCAGGGGGGAGGATGCCATCATGTGGCCAAAGCCTTTTATTCACTTCCCACTGGCTTTGCATATTTTTTTCTATTAAAAACTTTTCGCCCTCTGCTGCCTTTCAATGCCGGGTAGTCCGCAGCTCTCCCTGACAGCTCCTTCTAGCTGGTGTGTGTTCCGTGAGAGTTTTGTCCCAGTAAATCCCTCAAAATTGGTTTAATGGGATGAAGAATACCAGGAAAAATCACCGCATGACTCCAACATGGGTCTCAGGGCTTTATGCTTTGGGGNCCGGTGCGCACTGAACACACCATGCCTGGGCACTGTGAGGGCAGGATCATTCAGATACACAGCTCGTTGCGAACCTCATCAGTTTAATTAATTCATGGTCCATTTTACATAATGCGATCAGATAAGCAACACCATTTTTTTGCACTGAAAAACCACTCTCCCCGAGTATTATCCCTGGAGACGTATGATGTTACGCATCTAGAGAACATGTTTTAAGTATAGGCATTAAAATAGGCAACATGGAAAGGATGAATCCTTAAATGCAGCCAGCAACAAATACTTGTGTGAATGCTCATCGCTTTTATCCTTATTGTTTATCAAAAACAGTTCCCCGTGTTCTTGCCAAGCTCGAAGACACCGTGAGCCTCCTCGCCTGCAAGTCCTGAGATGAAGCAACACCAGCTGTTTCTCCCACTTTTTTAAGGCTGGTTTAGGGGAAAGCCACACTTCTGTTTTTATTTCGGGTCCTGGCGAAGAGGAGCCCAAGGATGGGGACCCCATTTCTGAGTACTGCTCCAGACCTGAGGTTTTAGGCACTTTCTGCAGAGGTCTCCATGTCTTGTCACCAATTCCTCCATTCATCCAGGGAAGAGGACATAGGAGTTTCTCTTTCCTTCTCCTCCTTTTATGGAGGAAAGCTGGACGGGTGCTCCAGGTTGTCTTCAGAAACCTTTACTGAGGGCATCTGCTAAAACTGCCATTGCTGGGCTTTTTCCCCAGAGCTCTTCTTCTCCAGAGGAAGATGCAGGGAACTGGACATTTCCCAGAGGACAGTGTTGTCCCAGGCTGTTCCCCCATGCTGCATGTCCCTCTGCATGTGAGGCTGTTACCCCTCAGCCTCTCCTGCCAGTGCCAGCAGAGTCCTCTTGTCCCAACAGAGCTGGTTCTTCTTGTTTTTTTTTGGCATCAGAAGTTCCATGCTTAGAAAATAAAGCATGGAGATACTTAACAGCAGTAATCATGATGTAAAAGACCTTGGAATAATTGAAAGGCTGAGGTAGACCAAAGAGAGACCTGGGTCTGCGCCAGTCATCTCAGTGGGATTGCAGCAAAGAGCTGGAAGTCTGAAGTTGGCCCATGTATTTTAGAGAATAGTTTGGGATAAACTCTGCATCCCTTAAAGAGACTTCCTCTGGTGGTGGTCTCTCAAGGCTGCAAAGTGACGTCTGCAGGATTTGGCGGTTGGCAGGTCGCACTGTCACGTCAGGGGAATCGGAAGGTCTGACAAGATACCTCTAGCAGGTCCCTGGAGGGCTACACAAGGCGAGTTAGGTAAATTAGTAGGCAGCCATCTATATGAAATGCTGACTTGTACTACTGTTTTCTGAAGAAAAAGAGCAGCTTAGTCTCCAAATTTAACATCTTCTTGTTTCCCAATTTAATTTATACTTTGGATAACCGAAGTTGTTGAAGCCCTTCACATTTTTTTGCGATAATGTGTTAAATTGTCGCAAACTGGAGAGTTAGGTGATGTAAAACATGAGCATCCGTTCGTACGGATGGAGTCACCCATTTCTTTGATCCAGAAAGCAAGCTATAATTGGTGGGAATCCAGACCTTCCTACACAAAAAGCACTTGTGCACCCATCACAGCTCCCCCTTTCCTCGCCCACAAAAAAGACGAGCATTATACGCAGTGTTGTACAAAAGGTGCTCCCTCAGCTGATGTGGGTTGGGCTGGTTTTGGGTGTATCTCCCCTGGGGTGGGTAAGGGAAGTAGGTTGTTCTCTCGGCTCAATGGGAAAAATGGCATCGGTGAAAAAGCCCAAGACCAACATGGGGATTATTAAGGTGCTCTTAGACAACAGAGTGAAAGATTTGAGAAGAAAGCAGTCTTTGGATTTGATTGAGCTGGTGCAGTTTTCAGAGTCCTCCAAGGACTAAGTCCACGGCAGAAGAGAAAGGCGATGGCACAGGTGCAGGACAGGAGTCTTCAGTGAGAGCAGCTGAGCCCTCACCAACACCATGCTGCTGGTTTGGCTCAGGAAAGTAGGAGACTTTCAGGTCTTCTTGGCAACACTTTTGAAACAAGAAAGAAGGAGGTTTATAACGGACGGCAGAAAACAGCAAAGACTGCGAAGAATAATCTTGAGTATTTAACTGCTAAAAAGGTTTCTGTAATCAGGTATTTTTAACGCTGCTCCTTTATGCAACCCTAGGTTTATGAGGGAAAGAGTAAAGCTGTGAGTTGACAGTCAAGACACTTTGAAAGGGCTTAATTTCAGGTCTGTGTGGATGGATCAAAGGAGGAAAGGATATTGTGCGGGGACTTTAGGGAGAATGATATTTCCGAACTTAGACAATGTTAGAGAATATTCTTCTTTCAGATTTTCTTTTCTGATTCGCACTCATTAAAGCAATCACAGCAATCAGAACGGGTTGTAATGCAATTCCAGGAGATCTGGAATGAAACCAAAATCCATCGGCACATCTATTGTCCGCTCCGAATCCCACAGACCCAAATTTGAAAAGCGTTCGACTATTCAAATGTAGGTACACATGTAAGTTATCTGACCTTCAGAGGATCTATACAATTGCAACTCCATTTGTTTCAAAGATTAATTCTCTAGTTTTAATAAAGCTAGAGGGTCTTTATGCGCTGACCTGGAAGTTAAGGATTGGTCTCAGTTTGGTCTCTTTTCATTGCTTTGAGGGAAAGTTCATAGCCAAGAAACATGGCTGAACTCATTGGGAATCCTCGCACTGCATTGACCGTGGTGCCCCTAAAAAAGACCTGTTGGGGATGGAGAAAGGTTAGAGCATAGGAATATACTGGCTATTTTAAGAAGAAGAAGAAAACATTGAGTGAAGTCATGGTGGGGTTCTGAAGAACCAAATCTCGGGTTTGCTCAGGAGATAAGCTCTCACTGCCGGTCTTTGCTGAAGTCTGCGCTGGGGAACAGAAGCGCAATGGCAAAAGTCACTGGTTTGGTATCATTGTGCTCCATGCTCCCTGTGGACCCCCCTCTCTGTCTGCCAGCAGGAGCTACAAGAGGTGGAGGGTTAAAAATGACCTCATGCCACCGGTGTAGAGCAGAAAACAAGAAACCTAAAACATCTTCCAATGTTGTCCTACTTAGCTACCGTCCCTCCTTCCCCTTGCGTACATACGCACGCTCTGACTCCCAGGTCTGGGTCTTTGGGCACAGAAGGCGTTTGGGAAGCGGAGAGGGAGCGGTGTGGCTGGGAGCCAGCCCAGCCGACGCGGGCGCTGTGCCACGCGGACTACTTTGCAGCTTTCACCTTTGAGCATAGAAACGATTTCTCAAGCAGCAGAAAACGAGACTTACTCTGCACCTTGCTGAGAACGAGCTCTTGCCACCGGCTTTGGGAAAAATATTTGATAGAAGCTGATATTTTCACATGTGGGTTCCTAAGGTCAAGCTTAGTTTCCTAAGGTCATCCCAGTGTTTTCTTTCATTAAGATAATAAATATGAATATAAACAGCCAGACTTCCCCATTCTGCTCAATATATATATTTTTGGAAAGATACTGGCATTTAAAAGACCCTGCATTTTTTAAGTGCTTGAACCATAGAATCACAGAAGGGCTAGAGTCAGAAGGGACCTTAAAGATCATCTCGTTCCAACCCCCCTGCCCTAGGCAGGGACACCTCCCACCAGCCCAGGTTGCTCCAAGCCCCGTCCAACCTGGCCTTGAACACCTCCAGGGATGGGGCAGCCACAGCTTCTTGGGGCAACCTGCGCCAGGGGCTCACCACCCTCAAAGTGAAAAATTTCTTCCTGTTATCTAATCTAAATCTACCTTCTTCCAGTTTGAAGCCATTACCCCTTGTCCTATCACAAAGAGCCCCTCCCCATCTTTCCTGTAGGCCCTTGTTTAGGCACTGGAAGGCTGCTATAAAGTCTCCCCGGAGCCTTCTCCTCACCAGGCTGAAGAACCTCAACTCTCTCAGCCTGTCCTCATAGGAGAGGTGCTCCAGCCCTTTCATCATCAATGGCAAATGTGCTTTCTAGAAAGTGGAGAAGGGGCCCTTGTCGCTTGTAGTGTTGCCTTGTCTCCTGTCGAAAATCCCCCTCGTTACCAACACCGTTGCCGAGTATGCGCAAGGGTGTGCACAGATCACTCTGGGTGAGCCTGTTTACAAAACGGTGATCGCAAGGAGTATCTCTGCTCGCCTGTTTCTCACAAAACCACTCCGTGAAGCACCCGGGCTAATCGCTGCGGTCACTAATCTAAACACCAGAAGTTCAGAATAGACATGAAAGGTAACATCAGCAAAGCAAGCCCCCTTCCAGGCTCGACAAAGGCAAAACTCCCACGGCTACCGTAAGAAAGCACGGAAGAAGGAAGAAGCACATAGATTTAAATATCTTACTAGTATTTCCCACGAAATACTGAGCTCTGCTAAACACGACCGTATCTCATATCCAATAAATCCAGCGCATGGCGCTGACTTGTACCAGACAGAATCAAAGCATCGTCACATTGTTTAGGATAGAGTTTGCAAGGGGAAATTGCAGTATTGGGATATTTAGGATATTACTCAATTTATTGGGATCTTTTATTTTGTTAGGAATGATAGAATTTTCTGGGAGGAAATTCAAATTTTTGCAGTATCCATAAAGTAACATAGGAGAGCTAAGATAAATAATAATGAAGATTTATGAAGAAAAGCCCAGAGGCATAATTTTTTCTCATCAGAATGAACACACCTGACTATGGAGAAAGACAAGGGCCATATTTACATTTCTTTTGTGTGTGCCAGGCAATTATTTTCAGCACTGTGAATGCTCTTCCTTTGTCCCAGAATGAAAATATCCAAACCCAAAAACGGGTTTGCCATTTATCAGTTCTGTGTCTCCTAACGTATAGAAAGATTTTCCTTATGAGAGAAGGATCTGGTCTTATCATCAGCTATTACTCAATCCTATCGCCAGCTTTGGTCCAGGCTTGAGAGCAGAAAAACTACAAGCAGCTCAGACCTCAGCCAAAATAATTAAGTGCCTGAACTAGTTGTTAATATTCAGGCAGGATAAGGGTGGGAGAGGGTGAGGATGAGGATGGGGAGAGAAGGGAAAACACATGGAAATTCCCTTTTCAGCCATCCTGTGTTTTACTGTGAAACTACACGCCAAACAATGCGCGGGGCAGGCAGCCTGCGTGGAGCCTGGGGCACCCTGACCCTCCGCCGACCACCCGAGCGCCGGCTTCAGCATCTCTCCTGCTGCCTGTGCTTCATACGAGTGGGACTTTCTTCTCTCTGTGGCACAAACCAAACCAGACTGCCGGCTGCTGTCACAGCTGCTGCAATGTAGTGGCACGTTGGCAAATATTTAAATCGCATCGGCTCGGGATTTTGTAGATTATTTTCCTTTTTGTAACTTGTTACTTTTCCCTTGGAACGTGAAAATTAACACTTTGGAGCTAAAAGCCCACATGATGTTTTGATGACAACTTAAATACAGATTTATTTCAGTATGAGAAGACGTCGCTTCCCGTAACCAGGCATTGGCAGTGCAATGAAGCCACAAACCCGGCTTCTCTGCCGTTCCTGTTCAACTGAGGCAAAGTTTGCAGGTAGAGCAAACAACTTTTATGACACTAATAGACAAAGTCAGAAAGAGGAGATAAGTTGGGGTTTTTTTGGCATACAGCCCTTCTTCGCATTCGAAGCCAAAGCAATTCTGATTTAAGAGCCTTTTCAATCGATCGGCTCTATCTTGGTGGAAAATGAGGGTGAGCAGTGCAAACCGCAGCAGCGGTTCCGCCAAAGCGTTGCCCAAGGTGACCAAATGCATTTTGGGTGCCAGCGCGGTCCCGCTGGAATCAATTCCCATTGACGTCGGTGTCAATGGGAAACATTTGACCTCTGCATTTTGCCGAAGCGATCACAGAGGCAAGATTTTCTCCCTCTAATTTATGATAAATCAAATCACCTCCACAATTAAATGCACTCATACGAGATGTCATTTTAAGTTAATTACACCAGCAGACCGTGACCCCCCGTCACTCATTTTTCCATTGCTGTAAGGCGCATTATTACTCTCACTCTTATGATTCAGAAAGAATCTGCACTATAATTACCTACTGTCATTGTTATAATTTAGCAGTAACTGGCTTTAGCTGTCTCTCAACCCTGCAGACAGGTTTGTAACAGCCATTGGATTTCCCAATTGAAGATTAAATGCCTAATGCCCAGATTTTACTTCAAATATCACTTACTTTTAGGCCCTCGTTCTGGTAGCTCTGCAAGATACAGTCAAGGGTCCCTTTGTACTTGTTTAAATAAACTCCATCTGCCTGAATTCGACTTTTCACAACATCCATTGGAGTAGCAGTCCCCCAGGAAATGGCTCCTAGAAAAATGCAGAAGTATTTGAACAATTTCTTCTCTCTATTTCCTGGGCCGTAGGTCAGTGAACTCAGAAATTCACCTCTCCTCTACCACATCACATTCACGGGGTTTTCGTTTGAGGGCATTCACGCTGCTCAGGCACAGGAACGGTATTTCTGGGAGCGAAGTTCCCTGTTTCTGGAAGAAGCATTGAGATTTTGGGGGTTACGCTGGGAGTCAAATGCAGATGGCCCAGGAGGTGCTCCCCCAGGAGCAAACACATCTTCTGCCGTGCCTCTGGTGGAGCGTGGATGTGCTGTGGGAAGAGCCCACGCCGCAGGGAGCTGCTGGTTGGGGCAATTTCAGAAAAAAAAAACCGGAGTCCTCAGATAATACTGTTGAAAAGCAAAGTTTGAGCTGAGAATGCAAATAAGAGGTTGGTCCATCTCAGGCAACCAGGATTAGGCTCCACGCAGCTGAGATACATCATCACTCCTGTAAAGAAACTATTTACATTGATTAGCCTGCAGCTGAGCGGGATGTTTTGCCTCTCAGAAAAGGTCAGCGTATGACCGAAATACGTGGCCCAGTTGGACAGACAAGAGCTTGTTTGGGCCTACGTGAGTGTGGGGGCATACCAGAGAAGCTGTTCAGATGGGCCAGGGCTTTGTTTATTTGCAGGAGAAACGGAGAGGGTATTTTGTAATCATTACCTGAGCTAAGGATTGAGCTGCGTTTAGGGGTCTGCAATTTAGAAATGGCCAAGAAATGGGGAGGGGGTGTAGGGGTGACCTTACAGATGTAAGCATGGTGGGGAATGCAGGAGCCAGTCTTACTGGCAGGTGTACACGGGGAAAAAAAAAAGAAGGAAAAGATGAATAGCAGTCAACTCTGCTTCTGCTACGTGCAGGGAGGGTGCACACCCTCCTGGTGGGCAGCCAACAGGTTGAAGTCCTCTTCTGGAGGCATCTTGGCTGCTGTGTGTCATTGGCAACGTGATACGCAGGCTGTGGGACATCCAAAGAGATGAAGGCACCGGCTGTTTTCCCTCTTGCTGACACTGAGCCTGATGAAGATCTGATAACGCGACTTCCATAAAGTCTGTCAAGTCATAAAGCCCAGCTGTGGTGCCAGGGGACCCGGCCCTAGGGGAGGAAGGTCGTTCCGCTCCATGTCCTCTCCTGGTGACCAGAAGGATGCGGAGCCACCCCCGGGAACCTTCCTGGCCTTGTTTTACACCAATGTTGTGGGAAAAATAGGGGCTTACCTGCTAAACCCCCCGCCAGCCAGATGGAGGAGGGACTAGGAGAAATGCCTCCGTCAGAGGTCATCCAGCCACAGAAAAACGTGTACGGGATGAAATAGAGGCAGTACCCAGGAACATCCCTCAGCAGCATTGCTCCCACGCCTCGGTAGATTCCTGCTATCCCCTCTTTCTGTAGGACTGTCCTAAAGCAGTGAATCGGGCCTCGGTACACAGGAAGTCCGGGAACTGTGGGCTTCACTTTAATGTTTGCTGAAAAAAAAAAATATAACAAGAGTTATAATAGCTATATTGCTACAAAACTCCTCTCAAAAGCCCGCTGGCATTCAACAGAAATCGCTGCCACCCATCTCCTTTTGCTGGGATCAAGATGTAGCATGGCAAAAAAGGTTTTTAGAAAGAAGACTTAGGCCCATTTTTAAAAGACATTTAGATACTTCAGGACAGATTTTTCTTAGATACTCTGCGTGCTTCCCAATGTGTGCCGAGTGAGATTTCCAAATGAACTTCCGAATGAAATCCATGCGCCCAAATTTCATGGGTTTTTAACCACGTCTGGTGCCAAGCTGCATCTTTGAAAGCCTTGACATCTTCAGAGTGTGGCCCTTCTGGTGCAGAGGACCGAGCTGCTTTTGGAAAGGGCATTAGGTTGCTAAGCTGCATGGAAGCTTTTAAAAATGGACATAATGTTATTTTATCAGAGCAATAAAAAAACGGCACTATTCCACAGTTAAACACCACAACTGTAATGATGAGAAAGGTGCTTGTGAAGCTGCTGACGTCCATGCTGTTGAGCTCTGAAGCTGCGCCGCCTCTTCCTCGGGCTGCGCGTGGGCTCTGGTGGGGTTGGCTCCACGCTGGCAGCCTGCGATGAAATTCAGCCGCCGCCTCGAGCAGAAGCAGCTCCTTCTGCCTACAGCTTCTGGAGAGGTTACAGCTGCCCACTGCCACCCCACCGGTGTCCCCTCCTGACCCGCCTTGCCTGCGCCAGGGTACCTGTAACCCTGCCCCGAATGAGCCAGCGGTTTTCCAATGTGCATGTGAAATTTTGGGGGTTTATCAGCAAATATTTGTGGGATTGAGTGTCCAGCAGTAGATGGGGAGCTGGCATTACCGCTGGCAGCTGTGGTGCTGCTGGTGGGATCTCCAGAGGACCCGGCAGCCCGGGGACTCGCTGTTCCTGCCCCACGGCCGCGTGGGGACGGCGGCTCCTGCGGCTCCTGGTCCTGAGCAGACCTGCCCCTGTGTTCATTATAGATCCCAATCAGCCGGAAAAGCCAGCGGAGATCCAATCAATGTCACTGATAGAAACCCTCCCCTCGAGCCGCGCAGGATGGGGTCCACCCTGCGGCTGAAGGAAGCACCTTTAGCTCAATGGCAGTGGCACAGGGCAGCAGAGAGCCGGGCCTTGAAGCAAAGTTGTCCTAAAGCTCTCGGTAAACACCGAGGACTGGCAGAGAAAGGAAAAAGAAACTCTTGCTTCCTACCTTCGATGTACGGCTGCGTTTGCATCTGCAGCCTGATCTTTACCAGGTCCACAGGAGTGCCGATGCCCACGGAGATGAACCCTGCCACCATGCTGGCCAGAGCCACGTCGGCGAGCACCGGCGCACGGGCCGGGTCCCCGTGGCGGAGCTGGCTGAGGAGCCGCTGTGTGTTGCTGAAGACGCCGAACACCACGGAGCTGTAGACGGCGATGCTGGCCAGCGGGAAGGACATGCCTTTGAAGAAGCCGGCCACCTACCCAAGGGAGGGAGGAGGAGTTAAGGGAGCAAACAGCACTGAGCAGCGTAAACCCCAACTTGTCTATCCCGCCAGAAATGTCAATACAAGTAGTAGGTGTCTCCCGGAACCAACCGTTTGCACCTCAAACCAGGACAACATACTAATTAATTCATACTGCTAAAGATTTGTAAAAATTGTGCAGAATACGGGATATGCTGAAAGCACAGGAACCCACGTGCAAGTCCCTCTTACGGCAGCTTCTCTCCTGGCATCACCAAAGTCAGCAAAATGCCTCCAGCAGAGCTTTGCCAGCGGGTACGGGCAAAGCAGCCGCTGTGGACGTAACACCCCGACCCATGCGGAGACACGGCAGTGTCATTTATCCCTCCCTGCCGGGGATCTGTCTTTTCCCTATAGGAGTAACCAAGAGCGTTACCTTAGAGTTAAGCAAGAGAAGGCTATAGGGATCTGCAGGCTCGATTGCACCAGCTTTATTGGTCTTCATATAACTGCTGGTGTCAACAGTCATTTTGTATAATTGCTTTATGTGTTTATCTATTTATCTATTTGCATTTTCTACCAGTGCATTTTAGGTAAGTTAAAGTACTTACAGACTCATTTCTGTACACAGTGAGAACACAGTTGAGTGTGTTTCCGTACCCTTGTCCCGCTTGCAAACGGGTCTGCAAAAGACATTCATAAAATGCAATTAAAACCCAATGCTTCCAGCCCAGTGAAAGCTCTTGCAATGTAAACAATGTGTACTTTGCTTTGAGAACGGGTCCTTCCTTAGTTGTAAAGAAAACAGAGCAATAAAACAAGATATACGTGCGTCCACCCCCCTCGAACTCTGCCAGAAGCAGGGCTAAACGGGATCTCAGAGGTCTGAAGCTTTTTGCGACATCTGGAATCGATGACTGTCAAATTGCTCTCGAGTCCAGAGCAGCTACCCCGGCCCGGCCCAGCGCTCGCATTGGCAAGGTCCTGATTCACGTGGAAATCAGAGAGTGATGTGGTCTCCCCCATTTGGGGACTCTCGGTGGAGGTTGGGATGTGTCGCTGAAGGATGAAGGAAGACATAAGCAATACTAAATGGAGCCAAAAGAACTGAGTTCCATCTCAGAAATTCTCCACGCTTCACTCAAAATTACGTTTTTTACATCATGGCCAACAAAGACATTTTGTTTCTGGAAAGCAGTGGTTATACGCCTTCCAAAAAATGCCTACAACAGCTGTAAGAAACGGCGTGTAAATCACAGCAAAGCCTGTATGATTCAACACGCTTTCCCCTTCTCACACATATATATACACATGCACACATATATTTAGATCATCTTTCATTCAAGCTGCTGACAAGTTTGCAATAAAAAAGTCCTGAGAAGTGGTGGATTTTGGGGGCTTAGAGGTGTGTGGGGAAATGGAAACCCTGTTTGGTTCGCAGGACCTGGGGCTTCAGCAATTAATCTTGGCTGAGGCTGGAGCTCATTTTTTATAGGAAGACGCTCACATGTGCTCTATGGGGGATGTTTTTAGGGAATGGAGACAGCATTCCTGGTCATATCCATATCCATATCCATATCCATATCCGTATCCGTATCCGTATCCGTATCCGTATCCATATCCGTATCCATATCCGTATCCATATCCATCAGCATTGCTGCTAGCAGGAATGACAAAACGAAGCCTGGAGGGGACGGTGCTGACCTGTGCTGGAGGGACAGTGCCCGGTCCCCTCCAGTGGCTCAGCCCTGACTTACACCAGGGTGAAGCGGGAACGTTATTTGGGAATTTAAAGCCCAAAGGAATGAGCGTCCTCCGGAGTTCGTGCCTGGGGAGAGCTTCTGGACAGCAAAGAGCAGGGTTGAATGACACCATCGCTTGGCCCGGAGCCCTGCAAGAGCCTTGCCGGTGGGGTGCCGCAGCGGGACCCTGGCTGGGGGGAGAGAAGGAGCGAAGCGGGGCTCACCCCTCGCCCCGGGGCTGCTCCGTGCCGCCGTCCGCCCCCGGGCACTGCTCTGCGCCTGGCCGGAGGCCACCAAGAAGGCGGCAGCAAAAGCCGAACGAATATTTACCGAGCCCTCATAAACAAGCTGGTACATGAAGATGCTGGCTGCGGCTTGTGCAGGACACGTTGTGCAACACAGGCGGGCGGGGGCCGGGGGCGCAGACCTGTGCGTGCCGTGACTGACGCCGGGGGTAGAGGGGATGGGGGGGTGGGATGGGACCGGCTGCACCCCGGGCACAGCTCAGGACAGGGTGACCATGGTGCACAGCCCTGCCTTCCCTCCTGGCTTCATTTGCACGCTTAGTCCACACATTTCCATTTTGCCTCCGTGGGCTTGTTTTTTTTTCTTTTACACAGTAACCAGGTGTTTAGAAGTTCAAGTTAATACATTTTTTGAGTAACTGAGGGCAACTGGGTGTCCCCGCATGCTGCTCCTCGCACATATGCCCCTTAGCTGAGCTGTTAACACCCAGCGCTGAAACCCCTGCTGGCATCTCTGTCAACCTCAGCTGGGAGCAGTATGGATATTCCTCAGGAAACTTCTCCTTTCTGTCACGTTTTCATTAGACGGGGTCCTTAGGTGACACCCAGAAACTGAAGGAAGTCCTGGGGAAATGAATGCGGTGTGGAGGCTGAAAAGCAGTAAATGTAAAACCATTTACAGTTTTGCAAGGCTGTGGAAAAACAGCTGCATGGGTTTGATGGAAGCTGTGGTGCTGGGAAGGGCTCAGCTGAAGGAGGAGACCTGCTGGATGGGAACCACCGTGCAGGTACCACAGACCCCATCCAACCTTTCCTTCAGGTCTTGGCCTCTCCTCCAGGTGGGGAAGGACCCCCCGTCCCCCAGAGGCTGCGAATGCCGCTGAGCTTAGTGCCGTGTAAAAACTCTCCTTTCCGCTTTCCCTTCCGCTAAATTTGGAAAGATAACAAGTCTACCTACTTGGTATTCCCAGGCCATGTCCAAAAGCCAAGGGCAACAGAGGGGTCAGCCTGACAGTTGTCTTTCTTAGCACCAAAGGATGGGCTCGCTCTTTCTTGGCACCCAGAAACTCCATGCTTCCCAGCAGGATCCTCTCTCAGTTGTTGCTGAACTCCCCCAAACCTGGCAATGATGCCCTGACGGCCAGCCCGAGCCGGGGATTGCCTTGGCAACCCTGGGCAGACCCTGCCTGCGCTGCCCCTGCCCATCGCTGGGATGGTGCACCCATCTCTGGGTTGGGTCTGCACCCATCCTCACACGGCGATGCTCCCGGCGCTGATCTCACCCAAGCAGCTCCGTAAGGATAAGGCGGGCAAACCATCTCCTGATCCCAGGAGAGCCGGCTGCGTGCAAGGGGATGGCTGTGATGGCTGGGGAAGGGATGTGACGTTGGCTGCACTGGACCCTGCCTCCTCCCCATCACCCTCCAAGGGTCTCTAAGGTGCAAAGAGGACCACTGGCTCTTGGGTCTGTCTCATCTGACATCCCTGCTGGGTTGAACCCTGGCTTGAACCATGTCAGAGGACATGGGCCAAGCAGTTGAAGCAAAGAAAGCTGCCCAGGGATGCCTCACGCGCTGTGCAAAAGGAGAAAGGCAAAAGAACAGGATCTTCCTCTATCTCTGCATCAGTAGGGATGATCAGCTCGGTTGGGTCAGGCTGTGTTGGTGTGTGCATGGGCTTGTCTGCATCACGCTAGCAAATATCTTCTTACATCTCTAAATCCTTCCCTCTGCCGAGTAATTGTCTTGTGGGAATAGTAAATATCGCATCTCATAGCCCTGGGATAACAATTTCAGCACTCTGCCCTTCCAGCATTGCCGACACTAGGAAAACACGTAAAAATGTGCCTGCAGCAAAACAAATACAGTTCCCCCGTTGCCCTTTGAATACTTGTCTGTGGCAAAGTTCAATAAAACATTGGCAGAACTGTTTGGTAAAGCACACATTAAGTAAGGCCAGGTTTAATTTTCAGCATTAATCCTCACTGGAGGAACTCGCACATATCAGCCAGTTCTTTTAGTTTCTCATTCAAAATGAGCGTTGGAGAGGAACAAAGGCTAAAGTCTACGAAAACATTTCTACCCAGGCTAAATTCCCCCTTGGGGTGGCGGGGGAAGTGAAGGTCTTTTGAAGCGTCATCTCGAGAGAAGCCACCTCCCCGTCGGTGGCATTTTTGGGTGGTGACATGAGAGCACGGTTCAAAGTGGTTTACCTTGATCGTGTCCAGGGGGTGGCCCACAACCACGCTGGCGGCTCCTGGGGATGAAAGCAAAGCATTACACAAAACGGTGAAGAAGCTTTTGTGACGGGACAGGAAGCGATGGCTTTATAGGGGACGAGGAGAGATTTCCACAGGAACAGCCATACTGGGCCAGAGCAGCGCCCAGCGCAGTGCCCTCTCTCTGACAACAGGCAAAAGCTGGGCAGAAACACTTGCACATCTTCCCCCAAATACTCTCCTGGACTCCATCAACTTTACCTCTCAAAGGCATCCAAGAGAGAGGAGGAGGTGGGGGAGTTGTATGTCCTGTCCATGAACAACTGCCCTCGCACTCTTGTAAGCTCATGCAAATATTTAGCCTCAAAACAGTGAGATTCAGGTTAGACACGAGGAAACGCTTTCTCCTGGCTCGGATAGCGAGCCAGCTGCTGATGGGGACTGCGAACTCTTGTCCTTCACTGTTTTAAGAGCAGTTTATAGAATTATCTGTCAGGGCTGATTCAGATAAAGAGGATCCTGCTCTGTATCAATTTCTACAGTCCCATCCAGCCTCATTCCCCATGGTTCTCCAGGAGAAACTGGCCCATTCCCACACGCTGTCCTGCCCACCTCCCCATGCCGCTCACTGCCAGGAGCCCCCGTGGTGGAGCAGAGCACGGCTTGGTGTCCCCCTTCTCTGGGAGGACAGAGCAACCCATGTGCCGTGGCCAGGATATGGGTTTGTGTGCTCATAGCGAACAGGACTGGCAGTTTTCAGGGTGTTTGTGGAGATGGTGGGTAGTTTGTGCTGCTTCCACATCTGCAAGTCTCCATGTAAATCAGTGTCCCCAAGCGCTGTAGAGACCACATGAAATTTCTCACTTGTAGTGGATGGGGACTGAAAAGAGCATCACGTCCTTGGTCAAGCCATGATGACTTTACTCAAAAATATATTATAAAATGTCCCCTCTCCTCCTGGACCTTAACCTGAGATCACCCGTGGTCTAGTGCTATGCATGAAAACTGGCCGCTGCCACCGACACTGGGCGCTGGTGGCTGCTGACCCCCTCCACGTCCTGTCCCACTCCTGTCCCCCCGCACGTCCTGCCCACCCTGTGCGGCAATAGCAGCGGGACAGACTGTGCTGCACGGCCTCCGCAGGCTGCAAACATCCAAAAAATCAGCTGCTCGCGTAACCTTTTGGCAGAGGTTCTGGGTTTTTTTAGAGTCAGCTAACCTATTAACCTCGGCTGGCCGGTTCGGATCCGTGAGCCATCTCACATCCGTATCCTGAGCCTGGTAGCTCTGGTCTGCGGTGGCCGGTGCTGCCATTGTCCCTCTGCCCGGCCTCTCCTGCAGCCCGCCCGGGGAGCGGGGCAGCTTAGCCGTGCCCATTATCAGCTGTTAAACCCAGTGGGAACTTCCAGTTCTGGATGACATCCTACATTACGGGCGCCTCTATAGATCCTCGCGTTTCCTTTTCTTTCTGTTATCTGTTTTCCCGGTGTTTGCCCTCAGCATTTCCAGCGGGCGGGATCGATACCCCTGTCTGCCAACATCGCCGCCCTCTTTGCCGTATCGCGATCGAAGCGGGGTCAAAGCCAGGCGGTGCCTCCCCCCCGGGGGTGTGTGCGGCTGGGCGACCCCGGGTTGGCTACTGCCAGCCCCGGCCGCTCGCCTCCGAGCCCGGCGGCGCTTCCAGCCCCGAGAGCCGGCGGGGGCCGGGGGCGTAGGGGATGGCCGTGGCAGCCGCCCCCTCCTCACCTCCCCGGGCGCAGGGCAGCATCACACGTACCGACACTTCAATTTTAAGTATCCCGCCCCGTGGAAATGGGATTAAACTGCACTTCTGAGCCAAAGCAAAGCAAAGTGCGAACCCGCTGATACGAGCGCGCCGGTCGGAGGCACAGACCGTGGGTGACACGGGGGGGTTTATTCCCACGCACCCTCCTGTCCCTGTCCCCACTTTCCCTGCCTTCCACACACCCCCCCACACACNTCGGTCCCCTCCGGGCAGGGGGATTCCCTCCGGGCAGGGGATCACTCCGATCGGGGGTCTCCACCGGGCAGGGAGTCACTCCAGCCAGGGGTCCCCACCGGGAAGGGGTCCCCACCGGGAAGGGGTCCCCACCGGACACGGCGTCCCCGCCGCACGGGGTGTCCCGCCGGATACGGAGTCCCCACCGGGAAGGGGGTTCCCACCGGGAAGGGGGTCCTCACCGGGAAGGGGGCCCCTCTGGACAGGGGTCCCACCGGCCACAGGGGGTCCCCTCCGGACAGGGGGTCCCCTCCGGTCCGCGGTGCCCGCGGCAGCCCGGCGCGCGCCGCCGAGTGTCTCCCAACTGGAGTGACATCACGCGCCGGGCCTTAAAGGCGCCGCACCGGGTCCGCCGGGGGGGGAAAGGGGTGTGTGNGGGGGAAACAACCGGGGTGTGTGGGGGTGTGGGGGGGGGTGTTTCTGATGCTGCCGACCGTCAGGTAACGGGGGTCGAACCGTGCTCCTCTCTGCGCTGGGGCTGGTGGTAGCGAGGAGATGGGAAAGCAGCACCGGGGGTTTCCGAATGATGGGGGAAAAATCAGGGGTTATTGGGGAAGGATGCTGTAAATTCTTAAATTAAAGATGTAGATCCAGAGATAAAAAGCGTAACTTACACAGCCTTGCTCAACTGGAAAACACCTCCGTCTGCTTCACTGAAATCACTCTGCCTCGTCTTTTCAGGAAATACTCTCAACGATTAGCTTTTCAGGAGATACCCCCAATTTCTGGGGTATCTCAATTAATGGGCACTAGTTGGAACATAGGAAGTTCCGTTCAAATACACAGAAAAACTTCTTTCGGGTTGGGGTGGCAGAGCAGTGGCACAGGCTGCCCAGGGGGGTGGGGGAGTCCCCTTCTCTGGGGGTTTTCAAGACCCACCTGGATGCAGTCCTGAGTGCTGTGCTCTGGGCAATCCTGCTTTGGCAGGGGAGTTGGACTAGATGATCTCTAGAGGTCCCTTCCAACTCAAAATTCCGTGTTTCTGTGATTCTGTATTATCTTTTCAGGAGACATCCCAATTTTCTGTATTTTGGCAAGCAGTGAACAATTGCTCCCTACCTCCTTCCTTCCCCGTAGCATTCACAATTTTCTTATACCTCTGTCACCTGCTTCTCCCTCAGCCCTGTCTTTCCCAGAGTCAAGAGCGCAGCTTGATTTAATTCTCCTTTCGTGCAAGATACTAATTTTCACCCTCCTCTGTCATTTATTTTAAAAGTCTTTGAACTGGGCAGCCAGAACCACAAGTGATAGGAACAAACCAGGCATTTAGCAGCGTAAAGATATTTTCTGTTTTGATCCCAAACCTTTTTCTGGCAATTCCTAACATGCCTTTCTGAAGACTGGGCTCTCTTTCCCGAATGGTAAAACCCTGATTTTGAGGCAACCCTGGCTGTTGTGCCTCCTGTGTGGCACTTTCAATTAGCAAAATCTAATGTTTCACACCTGAATGCGGTGTGGGCACGCAACAGCAGGACATCCTTCTGGTCCTCAAGCAGATCACTGATACCCTCGTGCTCACCGACTCCATCACAAAACTCCTCTTGGGCTTCAGGGGCATGACTTTGCTCCGCAGAAGATGCGTTGGCCCTTCGCCACCAAGCACGTACATCTGTCACATCTGGCTGTGGTTTACTGCAGCCCAAAGTGAATTTTGTTCCATAGAGGTCAGATTTCTGCAGATAGCAGTTCCTTGGATCGGTTTTGGAGGCTTTCTAAAAAGATTGGCATCAGGTTTGTGCTGCGTTGCCTTGCTGGAATACCAGATTGGGGTTTGTTGAAATGTATTTTGTCTACATATTCTGGTAACTACGGAAAATGTTGATAGTTCATAAACAAGAAATCCTGAACACCAAAATACTGGCTGAAAATAGAAATATTTAAATGTTTTTTCTTAATTAGTATTTTAATTTCCATTGATGAATTAATATTTTCCACAAAAGGAGACATAATTATTCAAGCTGACCTTAAAACAATGTCCCCTTATGTGCATGCACATCTACACCAGAAACCTTATCGCTGAGTTGGCTGAAGGCAACTTTTGTCTAGAAACTGCTTATAGAAATTTGATATTAGGTGCGTAGTTATCAGTTCTGATAATCTACACCTGAAACTTTAGATTTTTCAATGTATATGACAATGCATGTTCTGCATGAGGGGGATTTTCCTCAAGCACCAGGGCTCAAATGGTGCAGAGTGGGTTTCAGGGGTCTGTGGTCCTGGATAAATGTTGGAGACAACATGTGGGCACAAGCCCTGTGGAAACCCGTCGGTTATTTGTTTTCTCAAATAAATTTGTTTGGTTTGGGGTTTTTTTATTTTGTTTTAGAAGAAATGTGATTCCATGTATACAGTAATACAGAAAAAGGATATTGTCCTCATCTTTCATGCATATTTTCTTGCAAAGCCAGAAGAAAAGCTGGCTGAATGAGGTAATTATTCAGATAGCAGCATTAATCATTAATCATATGAATTCTCTTTAACTGTGAGTAACACATTTCCACGCCAAATTCAGAACATCTGCTAACTTGGGGAGAATACTGCAAATGGTCTTTGTGTAATGTTGAACCAAGAGTCGAAACCAAAGGTTATGGAGCCTTTATTGTAAACAACTCCTAGCCTAGAAGAGGAAGGCAGAGGCGCTGGGATGGGCGCAGAAGGTGAACTGAGATGCTCTTGCAGCCATACCGGTGGACACGCTCACCCCAGCAGCGTGCAGGGGTGCAGGACGCTTACGGCTCTTGCCCCCGGCTGCTGTCAGGGATACCCACCACCCTATAAATCAGCCCCAGAGCGGGCAGAGCCCCGTGCGCAAGCGCCAAGCGGTTAACATTCGTGTGGCCCCTCAGTGCCCTGCTCCTCTCTGGTGGGCGAAGGTGTGTTTGCCCCTAAAGAGAAGTGGCTGCAACTCAGAAAGAGAGTTTGTCGTAACCGTCAGCTACGGATGGCGAGGAGAGGAGCCGTCCCCACGCAGACTGCGGCACCTCTCGGCGGTGGTGCACAAGTAATCCCGTGCCACTGCTGGTCCGTCGGCAGGCGTTTTGCCAAGCTGCTCTTACACTGGAGTGAACTGGGACCGATTAAAGCAAAGCAGAACTCCCCTGCTTTGGACAGTGGCGCGAGCGGGGGCATCTTTGCACTCAAACAGACTTTCCCGCCGGCGGGCTGAGAAGTTCGTGGCTCTTATCTTCAGCCAGCAGCATCGGATACGCTGCTGTTTGTCGAGACCTGCGCGTACACCTCCGTCTCCCAGCTGACGGAGGATCTCCTTTTGCTGATAACAGGCAGCAGTGCCGTACGGAGAACCGGGAAGGCATCCGTCCTTTCTGCCGCTCTGGATCCCACCCTGGGCTTGTAGCCGCTCACAACAAGCGCTGGTCAGCGGGAGCTGAGCGTGGTTTAGATTAGGGATGAGGAATCCTCTTCCTCCTGCCAAGAAGGGGAACAGGGAGATGGTGTCATCCTCAACACTCCTGATTCTGCCTCCTCCACAACCACAAACCCATGGTTTTTCACCGCGCCGCACTCTTTTGACCAGCTTACATTCTTTCCACAACAGTTTATAATGCTACTGATAAAAGGGAAGAGGTTTCCCACCACCTTACCAGGGGCTGTGTATTTTTTCTGGGCGAGCACTGCAGGGCAGGGACCGGGGCAGACTCGGTAACTCGTGGTAGATTCACACTTAACTGCTCTGGGAACCAAAGAAACGACTCAGCAGGGACAGAGTATATTAGAGACGAAAGAGGATTATACATTTCTTGTCCGACCATGAAAGATTTCTGGGCTATGATGCATTTCACTGGAAATACAGGTGATCCAGGGATGAATCCCCTTTAAATATTAACCTATTAATAACATATAATGGCTTAAACTGCTGGGCAAGATACCAGTAAAATAACATTAAACCTCACTGCTGTGTCCAAAGTCACTGGTCATCAGCGTCTCACGCTTGGTGCCTCTTTGAGGGGCTCAGTCCTGTGAGCAGAGGCCAGAAAATGAAAAAGCAATGGACTCAAACAGCCTGAAGCAATGTGCGAGCAGCGATAAGAAGACAACTTCACAGGCTCCAGCAATCAGGCAGGTCCAGGCAGCGGGAAGACATCTCGGGGGCCACAGAGCAGAACTAGTTATCCCCTCCAGGAGCTACCAAACAAGCTCGTTTCTGTGGGAAGCGAGACGTGAGTGACTTCTCTGCAAAATGTGCGTGGAAGATGGATTAGGGACTGTGAAGACACCAGAAAGAGGCATGGAGGGACCCGCTATCAACGGCTGCAAAGCTTTTCTCTGCCCTTCCTTGCCCAGGAGCTGGGTAGGTTTCACTGGAGAAATAGCGTCCCAGGAAGGAATCGGCAGTGAGGGGAATCCTCCGGTCTTTCCATCAGCCATTTGCTTATGCTATTATGTAGGGAACACCTCTGACAAAGCTGAAGTAGCAGATGTCCCATGAGAAGATATGTCTCCAGACCTACAGGCAAGACTCCGCTGATGAAATGCTGGAGCAGACCTCCTGGGACAGGCTGCCCTCAGCCTAGAGGGACCAGTTACATCCATCGTATCTTTCCAGTTCACAGCCTGCCTGAGCACCAGCCAGCAGTCAGGGCAATGTCCTACGAGCGGCCCCCTAGCACCATCCAACATCTTCACTTGAGGGCCACAGACAGCCCTCTCTGACGTTCCGAGGTCTTCCTCTGCCACAATTTCTGGAGAGGAAGAGAAGCAGCAGCATCTGGAGCCTGGCGGGCTGCAGCCACCCTCCCAGCCGGGCAAGGCTGACGTTCCCACAAGCCGAGGAGGATTTGGCTGAGAGGAGCCGGCTTGGTAAGGACATGCTTGAAGCTGAGAGCAGAGCAATGCTGCAACGGGCAGCTACACTATGGAAGAAAAGGCATTTTTCTCTGTCCTGTCGGGAGGAGACAGCCAGCTGTGACTCACGCTCCCTGCTCCCATCCCCCAGGTTCATTTTCCACACAGCAGCCATTGATAAGACTGTGAAAGAGCAGGAAGTTTCCCTGGCAGAGGCGGCTGGGCGGGCAACGTGTGGTTATACTGCTAATGAGCCTAAGTGGAGCACTTTGCTCAAAGGCATGAACAAGTTTCCAGGCTTTGACTGCATCCTCAACAGCCGCTCGCTCGCGGTGCTCAAACTCAGCCCCACCACACTTCGTGGTACTTTCACCCCCACCGCCATTATATTGGCAGAGAGGAGAGCGAGCTGCCAAAGAGGAGATCAAGGGACGGGTTGATGTTCAACCAGAGCAGAATTTTACAGCGCAGGCTGTGCTGCGTGCAGTAGCAATGTGACGGTCATGGGAAAAATACTTTGCCAGGTCTCTCTAGGAAACGTTGACTCCCGTGACTTGCCCTCCTACACGTCAGACCCTCCACACTCTCATGGAGGGAACTGGAGCACGTAGAAAGAGGGGTTGAGCAGGGAAGAGGTTTTCTCCAAGGTTAGAGACAGGAATGTCTCTGGAGGCTACAAGCAAGTTGGAAGCTCGGGGAGCTTCATGCTCCATCAGCCAAGGATCTGCAACAGCCACCCCAAAGTACTTACACGGCAAATAGCTGCAGGAGAGATTGTGCATTTGCTGCCCTCCGCCTGCCTGTGGCTGAGAGGCAAAGTCCTGCCCAGGCTGCCCAAACTCTCTTTCTAAACCCCAAAATACTTCAAATGTGACCATGACATGTTATCCCCCTGACAGCGACCTCCTGATGGACAAAAGTCCTTGGAAAATGCCCTTGGAAGTTCACCAGGCTCTCTGTGTTTTCATTTCTTGGACAAGGGTTAATGTTTCAAGCAGAAAAAACAAGTAATTTTGCTCTAACACATGAATGAGAAAATCTGAGCCTCAGCCAGTTTTTATTGGAAAACAACAGCAGAAACATGGAAAAAAGCTTTGAAAGAAGTGTGTAGCCTTAAGAGGTGTTTGTCAGCTTTGATGGTTGTCCTGTCCTCTCTGATGGTGGCAGGGAGCTGAGAGGACCGGAGCCAAAGCAGAGCCCGTGCGAACGGGCAGGGGCAGAAGCAAAGGGGAGCAGAAGAGGAGGCAGAGGCAGGCACAGGTCTGCAGGGCTGAGAAGGTCCCGGAGAAAGGGATGGTGGTGGAGAGGAATCTTCTCAACATTTGGGACAGGATTTGTCCCTTTGAACTTCACGTTTCCCTTCTGCAGTTGTCTGCCTGAGGTGGGCATCTTGGCAGCCTTTAGGCATCTAAGATGAGCTGTGGCTTGTGATCCAGTGGGAGCCTAAGCTCAGGTGTACACTTTTCCACTACAGAAATCCACATTTAGGTAAAATAATTCCCACTCTTGGCTTTCAGGTCTTGCGTCAAGTCAGACACCAGAGACTCAGCAGGTGAGATGAACTCCGTTGGAGCTCCAGCTTCGTGTGATCAAACCCCTCCTGCTTATATGCGTATGCTGAATACCATGTCTGTAACAGTTCCTCACACAAACACCACCAGCAATTGCAAATTAGAAGAAAAACATTCTTTTCAGCTTGTGGGAGCTGGATATCTAACTCTCCAGAAACATAAGTGGCAGTTTGAAGCTCCGCTTTTGTAAATTGCCTTGAAAACCTCAGTAACTGGCAGTAATTAAAGTATTTAGTCCTAAAATTTAGTTTAAATGAGGTTTTGTGTGTCGTGTCCGTGTATGATTGTCTCCAGCTAAATAGTTTCCTCCATGTTTACCCCTCCGAACATCTTTCCACCCTTTTTTCTATTATTCTCGTGCAGGAAAGGGATTTTGTTATGTTGCCAGGCCCCGCTGGGCTGGGGTAGAAGCTCATCATCCCTGGGGAAAGAGGAGCAAGCTAATTTCATAAGGTGGACACTCCTATTCGAATGGAAACATCTCTGCAATCAACATTAGGAAGAAGGATGGCAAACAAGACAGTTAAATTGAGATCTTCGAAGTTGCATATACTAATCAGAGCGCTTGAAAGCTGCAGGAAAATTTACGTGAGAGAAGCAAACACCACTTCTTTGTGGGCACCGATTTGATTAAACAAGCACAGTGAGACAGTTTCTCATTTGTGTTAGTGGAGAAGCATCCTTTGTTCGTGTTCAGTCCCACTGACTCCCTGCTCACAATGTCCTATTTAAGCTCCATTAATTCACTGTGGAGTCTATAGGAAGAATTCGCGTTCGTCCTTGCTGGAAGGACTCGCAGCATCCCTGCTAGTGGAAGGGAAAAATCAAGACAGCAGCTGGGAAGGGCTCGGATATGAAAAATGCAGCAGAGTGAAAATTGGAAAATGAGGAGCGGAGCCTTGAGTCTTCTGGAGAAATCCTGGGGGTTGTGCCTGAGCCAGAAATTCACCCTTTGCGAACCTCTTCATGACAATTATCTGACTTTATAAGTCAGGACTCCAAGAAGGTCCCTCTGGAGGTTCCTCAAAGGCCAGTAAGGCAGGGAAGAATACTGCACCTTTCACTGGGACTGGATGCATCCTTGTGCATTTTGGCTCCACGAGCTATTAAAGATGAGAAACACCTTAAACACTAACTCCTGCCTGTGACCCCTTCCCTGCGGCCACGCTGGGACCTGTCCCAGTGCTCGGTGGGAGGCTGTGGGACTAAGAGCTGCTCATCTCCAGCTGCCTGGAGAAACAGGGGAAGTGAATACGCTGGAGCAAAGAGCCAACCCTTCTGCTGAGCGTTAACCAAGTGAAGCTACAACAAGTATTTCAAAGCAAAAACCAAAGTCAAGGTAATGCTGGCAAACCCAATTGCTCATCACCTATGGTCACATTCACATCCAGGCAGGTGGGTCTCAGCAGCCTGGGGACCATGAAGGGTCACCTCCCTGTGTGACAGCGTCTCACACTGGTTTTTGGTGCTGCCGTGGGACGTGGGGCTGTCCCAGCACTTGTCTCCCCACACTGGGCTCCACATGTGTCAGGTTGATGGGCTTTGTGTGGATGCTTTTCCCTCTAGAAGTACATGGTTCAGAGCCCAGATGTGGTCCAAATAGTGCTTTTGCAGCATCTGTCCAAAGCTCAAGGAAACGCTCATTCTTCAAAACGTATTATTGTTGCAAACGGCTCATTACTGTGAATCCTCGCTGTCATTCCAGAGTCCCCATCCGTGTGACCACTACCAAAAGAAAGTTATACACAAAAAACTTCAGGTCCAGCCTGGACCAGCATTAGGAGTTTCTCTCCAGTTTGCCCAGCGGATATTTATCGCTGTTGCAATGCTGACTAAACAGCTAATTGCGTGGATCGACACCTTTCCTCCAAAACCTGGGGAAGCAACAAAAACAATTTGCTGCAATGTATTTCCCCCAGCAGCAAGAGCTGCGGTTTTGTACCTGGAGGAAGGCAGACCCAAAGGAGGGATTTCCACCTGAAACGGCAGCTGATGATTCGATAATATTTGGGCAGACAGTGCCACCAAAAGGAAA
>VUYV01000010.1:3037584-3105930 GCA_008711295.1 Anarhynchus alexandrinus | reverse complement strand
AAAAAAAAAAAAAAAAAAAAAGCCATTTGTCGGTGCTTTTTGAGCAGTTGCTATGACTACCCTCCCTCCACAGACCCCTGCTTTGGTGCCCCATCAGCTCCTCAGACGGTGCTTTGGTGCATCCATCAGAAACACACGCAGCCCTCCTAAGGCTCCGGGGTGGAGAAATTAATGGTTTTAGTCATTCAAGCTAAGGGAGAGTCTCTTTTTAGCATAGCAGCTAAAGGGTTTTCCAGCCCTATGCAGCACAATCTTATAAAATTCCTCAAATACTAAATTGCAACCCATGGAGAAATCTTCTTTGTTAGTTTTTCGATAACATATTCCCCTATATCCTACAAAACAACACTTCTTTTGCTGCTGATTAACTGGAATACTTTTCTCTTTTCTTTTTTTTTTTTTTTTTTTTTCAAAAGCAGGCACTACCAGCAAGTAATTAAACATGTTAGAGTTTGTCTGGATCATTAAAGTACGGGTTGACATAGCTGACTTCGATCTGGGATGTGGCTCAGAGGCTGAGCCCGGTCCCGGTCCATGGCCTGACTCTGGCCACAGCCGCTGGAGCATCACAGTCGCATCACGGATGAGACCCAGCCTGGACCTGCCGGACAGGGACGGGGGACTCCACATCCGATGAGCTCTACACCAAGCTGATATCTCAACTGCGAGTTTCTCCTGAATTAACGAGAAGCCAAAATAACGGTCTCCATTTATAGGGGAAGATGGATTCAAATGCCTCTCCCAGGCTGTGTTCTCCCGGCTTTCGCTGCCGGGGTGGCTGCAGAGGGTGCTGTTAACCTGCGTACACCAGCGCCGAGCCGGGGACTCCACCGAGCGGGACAGACCCCGCGGGCTGCTGCAGGTGGTGTGTGCGTTCAGGGGGAATATTAAAGAATTTTCCTGTTTGGATGTCAATTCAGGCTCTGCACGGACCTGTCTGCCACAACCCCACCTGAAGACTTTAATTTAATATGACAGAGAAAGGCCGGGTCCTGTTGGCACATCCCATCCGGCTGCTTTGAGTTTGTATCTTGGAAAAAAAAATCATTTTTCCTCTGCTTTGATAAAATTAGCGTAGCAGGATCTTGCGGCTCCCCGCTGGGTCTCGGCACGCCCTGGGTGTCCAACGCTGCGTTTGAGGGGGACAAAGCCGGCGAAGGGGGTTCGGTGAGACCAGGCTCATTGCTTGGAGCCGAGCAGAAAGCATCGATGAGCTTCACACAAGTTGTATTCTCTCTGCTGGTGGGGGAGGATGTATATCCGCATTTCTTTTTAACCTGATGATGGGGAAACCACGGCTTGGCCTCCCTGCACTGCTGAAGTATAAAAATAGTCCTTTACCACCATCTGAAGGGTCCTTGTCCCTTCCCAACATTTGAATTTCATTACCAATGACAACACAGTTGTTATTTATTTTACCAATCTGAAAATGCCCCGTCTGCTCGCGGGGAACGGACTGGGCACAGCTGGGCTGCGTCAGTCCTGTCCTCAGGGCTGAGAGTCGGAGCTTTCCTACAGCATCACGTCTCCGGAGGTAGTAAAAAGTATTTCACTCCTTTGGTATGATCCAAACCTTCATTTTCTGTTTTTAAAGGCAGCTTCTTGCCCTAACTAATGATAAAACCAGGCTGTGCTCCCACTGCCGAGCACTGCCTTCTGCCCTTTCCTTTGATAGTCCCTCATTTGGAGGAGACTGCCGCCAGGCTGAGAGCGTGCTGCAGGTTTCACTGCGGTGCTTGCAGGACAGGCAGGGATGGGGACACGGATGAGGGTGGCAGGTGACGGTGGGGGCAGCGAGCACTCTCCGGCCACCAAACGTCCTGCAGGAGCTTTCACAGGACTCAGCAGCTGAGATCATTTTTTCATGATGGCTTTTAAATCCATTGCGTTTCAGCGTTAAACGCATATGCCTTGCTCATCATCAACTACGCAATGGTTTAAAAAGCTGTTTTTCTCTCTTAAAAATCCTGCCATGGTTTTGCTCCTGGCTGCTCTCAGATTTCCTCTAATCCTGCGGCTCTAGCGAAGGTGGCTGTGTCTCTCCCATGCCTCCACTCTGATGCGGACCACCTTGAGGACTGTGATTTTCAGCATTTGGCTCACCCCCTATGCAATTATTTTCCGTTCAGTGAGTACAGGCAGGTGCCAGCTAGCAGATGCAGCCGACAGACTGGTCTTAACGGGCCAAGGGTGGCGAGTGCCCTTTTGCGTTGGGACCGTGACATTTTTACATATGGAATATTGTTACCTTCTCTCAGGTTTTCTGTTTTGTTTGTTTTGGTTTTTTTTTTAAATAATAGTTTCAGCATCATTTCTCTGGCTTTCTGCCTATGTCTGTCAGGAATAGTAACATCAGAGGAGAGACTCCAAAGCTGAGTGAATTTTTGTTACTGCTGCAGCATGAGGATGGGGAGAGGAATAGACACCGAGAGTGAGGATGCTGCCGAGGGCAGGCGGGCGCTGTGCTGTTTCCAGCCTCAGCATCCCTCAGACAGGGCACGCGGTACCCAGCCCGCTCAGCCCTGCCTCTCAAACCCCAGGCGTTTGGATTTTAAAAAGGCAGAGAAGAAAGACAAGAGAGGAAAGAAATGCTCCCAGTGAGGGACTTACACGAAACATCAGAAGAGGAGCTCCCAAATTATCCCAAGATCATCCTACTCCATCCACTGTTGTTGCTCAGTGGAAAAACAGTGAAAAAATCATATAAAAAACCTACTAGTCCAGAACTGCTGCACATGAAGACAAACAGAAACTTTCAACTTGTTTTATTACCCCATAGCTGCTTGCTGCTGCACGGTGTTTTCTTTAGGCTGCGGGACCCAAACCTCAAAGCTGCACCTGTAGGCACTGTGTCTGGATGTGCTTTGACTTCGTCCCCGTCACTCCTGAGGTGTCCTGACTCCATCAGCAGAACTGCTTTGACAGCAAAGGTCCTGGGGAGCCTGGAGGGAAATAGCTGCAAGCCCTAAAGTTGCTCAGGGCCACTTATAACACAGTTAAATGTAATTAGTGCAATTAGCAGCATTAGTGCTATTAGCACACACACACACTGGGGCTGGGATTGAGCCACCTGAGCTGCTGATGCTCCCCACCAGCTCACCTCCAGCACGGACCCGGGTTGTCTCCTTTCCTTTTCCTTGTATGTTTTTTTTTATGTTTTATTAAACTTCTTTTTTTTGTTATGTTTTATTAAACTTTAGAGTTCCTTGCTGGTCCCTAAGTAGCACCATCCTAGTTTCTGTCCCTTCATTCCCCCATGAGACAGCAGCAGTGATTGCTGAAAAAAAACCCAAACAAACATTTATGTTTTTCTACCCAACTCTTTCCTTACGGGTGATTCGAGAGTGCTGTGGTTTCCCTTCGGCTCCTCCGGAGTTTTCAGTAGTTCCTTCTCCTGTCCACTTTCTGTGATAACTCAGTCTGAGAAACATCTGCACCCCATTAGGAGCAGCTTTGGGTACATAAAGCCGAATACAAAGGGTAAAAAAAATGTTTGATGGCCGAGTCACGCTCTCCTCCAGGAAGCAATCTGGCAATCGGCAGAGGGTCCCCGGGGCATCCGAGCTGAAAAACAGGCTCGACCCTTATTTCTAGCACATCACTGAAGCTGCTCACTCTGTTAAAATACTAGAGCCGCTATGAATCATACCTCGAGTGTGAAGAAGCTGATGTCTTCTGTGCCACCTTCCTTTTTAGTAAAAATGACCCGGTGCAGCGCTGTTGCAGCGTCACCACCCAGAGAGAGGGGCTTTGAACCCACTTTCTGGCTGCTACGGCAATTGGCTTTGCTTGATGTTTTCTCAAAAGCGGGAACAAGGAGATGCTGGAAGTCTGACTCACCCTCAAGGGCCTTCAGGTAGATGTGATTTTGGTAAGTTGGGGGCTATTTGGCAAATTACCCATCAGACAGCAGTGATTTGCCAGCTGTGCTTCATGGTTAACGTTGGTCTTAGATCTGAAGTCAGCACGGTGCTTTTCAGGGACTGCAAGCTCAGTGTGGGACTGGTGGGACATATCTCCATTGGACTTGGGTCTCAAGTTGCCCCAGAGCCAACCGCGTCCCATGGGTGACTTTCCATCCCACCTGCCTGCTGTGGTCATTTAAGCATGCCGTTTGCAATCTTCTCTCAGGAAATTCAGTATGACCCTCAGTTTTGGTGGGCTTCAAGTTTTTTGCACTACCTGCTGATGCCCCGTGGCCCTGTTCTTTGCCAGATGACCAGCACGCTCGAGAGTCCACCTCCCCTTTCTGCCATCCCGTTTACTCCTAAAGCATTTCAGATTTTCCTCCTCTTTCTGGGCACAAGCAGAGATAAAGGAGTTTAATGGCCATTTGAAGATTTATTTTTCCTTTTGCCATCTTCTCTGTTGAGGCCGTTTTGACTGCGAAGCTCCTTCCATGCCCACCGCTGTCCCCAGCAGACCTGTTGCTGGCTGCTGCAGACCCTGGCGGTGGGTGAACTCAGGTGTCCTTCTCACCCTTCCCGTGGCTGGACGTGGTTAACCACATTTTCCCAGATGCTGGGACATTTCCATCAGTTCCCGAAGAAAACTCACAACTGTGCATGGAGTTTTGGGTTTTTTTTTACATACAACCTGTTCGTGCTTTCTCTGTGCCCACATGGTTTAACAACTTATTTTGGAAGGTCTGACTGTAAGGTTGAAGTCTTTGCAGGCTGAGGAATGTTTCAGGCACAAAGGTTGTCCATATTTTACATCCTCAACTGCTGATTTTCTTAGTCTTTATACATGGATGTAATCGCAAGATTCATGTTCCTGCTTTCAAGTGAGAGCGCAATCAAAGAACTCATATCCATCCATCCAGGGCTCAGGCATGTCTCGGGAGGGTAATAAAATATTAAAAAAAAATTGGAAAATGTTTTTCATGCTGCCTATTGCTGCAGCTGACAGTGCCTTGCTGAGAGCCGGGAGGAGATTCCTCCAAATTTAATAGCCAGGACTTAGATGGATAACTAGAAATAAATCAAGACAAGCACAGACCAGAGCCAAATGGTTCGCTACAGTGTGTAGAGAGAGGATCGTGGCTTGGGAAGCACAGTGATTAATTTGTTTTCGTAGAGTAATTACCAATTAATCATTTGGCTAATGATGCTGTGTTATGAATTAGTTATAAACAGACTTCAGCCCAATTATAAGGACTCAACTAGATCATTTAATCGAATGTTTATTCTTCCAAAAGTGCTGCACAAGACTTTTTTTTTAGCAGCTGAACACATACATCTAACTGGCAAATGGCACACGTTTAAAATCCCTGGCTGCTAAAGATGCCTTAAATTACACCCTGTTGTAATTAGGAGGCTCAGTGGTGTATCCATGGCTGAGGCTGACCTCTGTGATAATGCCAGTTGTTTAAGCGTGTAATCATTCTTTTACATCAGATCCTTTCTCCTGAAAATGTCGGTATTTAAGGGGTGGTTGTTTTTTTTAATTCATCAGATGAGGGGGACTAAAATAAACATTCTTCTCTAGGCTGACACGTGACAGCATTAACAATGAGTTGAAAATAAAATTGCACATAATATGCTGTTCAGAAGAATGTCCTCAAAGTTGCTGCAGAAAATACCAGCTGTACATAGCAGACTAATACTTAGCGATTCAAGTTCCCCCTTGGGGGTACATCTGCCAGATATAAATATTAATGAAAGGCAATTGTGACAGGAAGATTAAGATTCATTAATCATTATTATTATCCAGCATCAGGTGCTAACGGGGCAGCTGCTTGGAGTGAGACTCCGTCACCTTGACCTCGCGCACGTATTCGTGAGGGTGCCGTAGGAGAACGAGGTCTTCAAAGGAAGCAATAAACACATATAATAAGCAAGATGAGACGTATTTAGGGAGCAAACCCAAAGCTCGGTGGCTGTGGGTGTGCGTCGGGTCCCCGGGAGGTTGCGGTGGGACAGGAGAGGACCTGGGGCACAACTTTTGGTTTAAGCCAGCGGCGCCGCAGCCGCTGTCGCTGCATTGCCGGGGTGATTCCCTCTGCTTTCCCCTCTGCTCACCCCACACGCTGCCGGTAACTCCGCTCTCGAGGGAAAATACAGTCAGAGAAACCAGGAAAAGCTGCAGCTCCCATGCTCCGGTGGGATATAGGAGATTTCACAAACTTTCCCATCTGACGCGTTGTTCAAACACTCTGCAGCTGTCAGACCCCTATTGTTCAGGTTTGTACCGTGGTGGGGTTTTTGATGTCTCAGCCGTTGCAGAGCTTTCGAGTGGGAAAGAGAGGCCACAGCATCCCCCGTGCTGATCCTCCCCTCCCAGCCAGGTTGGTGTCTATTTCCACAGCCCGGCGAGCTTAACTCCTCGCTCTCCACCACACTCCCTTTGCATTACACCCATCGCCAGTTGCCTTCCAATCTCGCTTCAGCGCGCGCTTCCATCGCCATGGCTTGCGTTTGATGACTTTGTGCGGTACTGACCACCACGGAGTGCGCTCGCTCCGCGCTGCGATTGCAACAGGAGCAGTTTTGTGCCACCTCTAGCCTTCACAGAATCACAGAATCACAGAATTTTCAGTGTTGGAAGGGACCTCTAGAGATCTCTAGCCCAACTCCCCTGCCAAAGCAGGATTGCCCAGAGCACAGCACTCAGGACTGCATCCAGGCGGGTCTTGAAAACCCCCAGAGAAGGGGACTCCACAACCTCCCTGGGCAGCCTGTGCCACTGCTCTGCCACCCCAACTGTAAAGAAGTTTTTCCGTGTGTTGGAACGGAACTTCCTGTGTTCCAACTTATGCCCATTGCCCCTCGCCCTGTCACTGGGAACCACTGAGAAGAGTCTGGCTCCATCCTCCTTCAACCCACCCTTTAGATATTTGTAGGCAGTAATAAGGTCTCCCCTCAGCCTTCTCTTCTCCAGGCTAAAGAGTCCCAGCGCTCTCAGCCTTTCCTCATAAGGGAGATGCTCCAATCCCTCAATCATCTTGGTTGCCCTTCGCTGGACTCTCTCCAGCAGTTCCCTATCCCTCTTGAACTGGGGAGCCCAGAACTGGACGCCTTTGGCATCATTTTTTTATTTCTCAGCTAATAGCAGGGGAAGGTGGCCCAGTCTGACCGCAGACGGCAGGCAGTGGCCGTGCAGGTTGCTGTGCCCTCTGCAACAACCGATGCGCAAGAACACCGTGCGCAGGAGGGAGGTGCTGGAAAAGCAGAAACACGGTCGTTCCCCTGCACAACGTATAGATTGCAAACGTTAGTTTGGAGGAGTCCCACAGCTCAGGTGATCCTCTTGTAAGGCTGTCCTGGGGAATTCGTTTCTCCGTTTATGTTTACCAGTAGCAGGAACTAGCCCAAGGACACCAGCCTTGATAAAAGACCGCTAACTAAAATACGTAGCACACGCATTTTTCCATGTGGGAGACTCTAACGATTGCTGCAGAAGTCAAAATAAAGACTACATAACTTGGCTCAGGCGCTAACGTTTCTGCCTTACCCACACCTGCAAATCCCATCGGCTTGTGTTCCTGGGAAAGGCGAAAGTGCCCCCAGCAGCCTGGGAGCCTGGCGGGAGTTAATGAGAACTGGTAGCGCTGGGGTAGGGGCAGATAGATTTATGGGGGGTTGTGTAGGTCAGTGGGCTATTTGCTCTTTCGTCATCTGTTCCCACCCGTATCGTTAACCGAGAAGGGACTACAGACAGCTCCAGCCTGCGCCTTCCTCCCGGCCCAGCTTTTCTCTTCGTGTTTTGGGGAACAATTGCTCTGGGCAAAGACCTCACCCGGATCACACACACATTCATTCTGCTGGTGAGAACAAAGATGTAGCTCTACATAGGTATAGATATAGATATAGATATAGATATAGATATAGATATAGATATAGATATAGATAGATATCTATGTCAATATAATAGGTATAGATGTCAGGATAGACTAATCAAATCTGTTTGAAGGTCCAGATGTGACGGGGAGCGCAGCTGCTTCCCCTCCTGATGCACCAGCTTCCACGTGGACCACTGGAGCTTGCATCCCTCGCTTTGTGTTTCCACTCATTCCTGCTGATGATTAGCGTTCAGCACAGCCCTCAGGCACTACCTTCAACTTATTCCTGTTCAGCAAAACGTCTGATGTGGTTCTGATGCGGTTCCCAAATTGCACTGGCAAAGCAAAGCAGCCCGGGTTAGAGTGTCTCAGCAGGAGGGCTGCACGGTCCCCCCGCCGGTGGGCTTACCCGGCGATGTGCGTGTGCTGGCGTTGGGATGGGAGGTATATATTCAAGGTATTCTCTAATCACTCACCGCAAATATGGGTCTGAATGGAAGCCAAGTTGTTTCATATTAATGAATTGCCGCCGTTCCCCCCTGTCACGTTGTTGGGCAGGGACCTGCTTAAGCGTCTTTGTTCAATGCTGGGTTCTGCTCCTCTGCGATAAGTGCGACTTGCCAAAAGCTTCGTTCCTAACGGAGTTCAAAGTAAAGTTATTAAGTCATATACGTTGACGTAATCAGGATTTGGGAGAGAAAGGAGAGCTTAGCTAATCACAATCCTTGGGGCAGGATGCACAGCGACACAGTTGAGCTATTTTTCTCCCCGAAGCAGCATTTGGTGGGTTTATAAAGGGAACATGTCAGCTTGCTGCTCTGCGCCCGATGGGGAGGCTGGTGGCCCAACCCCCCCTGGCTGAGGCTGAGGGAGCTTTCTTATTGATTTTAGGATGCTTTGGGTCTAGGTCTTAAGGCCTGGAGTACTTTACTAAAGAAAGGCTCTCGTACCTGATTTCAGAGACAAATTTCGTGCCCTGCGATGTCCGTGTGAGCCTTTTTGTTGACTTTGAAGGAGGTTTTTCCCTGGGGTACACAGATTAACAAATATTGTGACTAAGTCCTTTCCCCCATTTCCAAATGAAATGTAACATCAGCTCCTGAGAAAGAAGAACCCGTGTTATGAGAAATCCCCAAAGACAGTGATGGTCATCACTACGTTTGTTATTAAAGGGCATATTTTGCCATGGTTTGTTTGGTTTGTTTTATGAATTAAGTTTGTGAATTCATGAGATTAAAAGCTTAAATGGGATCAATGAAGACTACACAGCATGCATCAAAGTAATTGCGGATTGTTTTTCAAACTCCAGAGAACCACTAGTATTCAAGTACTAAGGGTTTAGAGCAATAATTATGAATTTTTCAAACAGAGAGATGAAAGGAAATACATTCTCAGTACACGAGGCTGAACTGAACTGTTTGTTATTTCCAGCTGACTCGGACCTCTCTTGGGGTAAAGGTACATGATGTCCTCTCTAAGGTAGCATCTGATCCACAGAGCAGTTTGAGAAAAATCATTTGCTGTCTCTGTACAGGATGTTAACGATGTGGAAAAGTAATAAAGCAGCGTAAGCCTTCAAGAGAGACACAGAAGTTTCCAACTCTGCCCTCCATCCTTTCCTTTTCACCTCTGAGCAAGACTGTATGGAAAATATATTAAAATCCCGAGATTTGTTCAGCTCCAGTTTCCAGATGGCAACATACGATATTTGCCGGCTTTTGATTAAAATTAGGCTTTTCTCATCCAGAAGGGTAAAGCTTGTAATATTCTCATCTCCCAAATCCTTGATTTCTGATGGTCATTGTTCCCATAAATTATCAAGTACAGCCAATAGAAAGCAGCTAATTTCTATCTAGTGGAAGTCACGCAGATCTGTAGATTTGATATTACATTGTTTAAACTATTTTAATATGCCGAATTTATGGAAATGTTGAATTTAATATTCTCAGAACAAATCACACCTGATTTTCAGACAGATTTCCCTCCCTCCTCTGCCCAATCCCTTGAGTTTAGATAATCCCACTCTATTTTCCATGGCTTTCTTTCAACGTACCCAAGACGTAGGCCGCCTTCGTGCTTAAAACCAGAAACTATTTCATACAGCCTGACTCTGTTCAACCGGAGTCTGATTGGCCTTGTTTTTCAGTGAGGAGGTGGCAGAATGATCCTGAGGTGCCTACAGGGATGCAGGGATGTCGGGCAGGGAAGGCAATGCCGGCTCCTCTGGTCATGTTCCCCTTTCCAGCCGGGGCAGCTGCACATGGATATTGGGATGAATTTTCACCAGTTTGGCTGACCCCAAGTTTCCTGAAACAGCACCAAGCTCTCATCTGCTGTGGGACACAGGCAGCTACTGCTTCGGGGTGGTGCATCGCCTCATCCCGAGCAGTCCCTAGCAGAAGGACCAGGCTTGAAGCTCCTGTCCTCTGCTGCGTCCCAGCATCCAGCCAAAACCCCTTCCCTGCCTGTTGAAAACACTTAAGTGCAGCGTGGGTAGGAATTATTACCCAAATCATCACGTACCTTACAAGGCTTCACCTTCCTGGTCTTAGTGTCACACTTATCCAGAGGGAAAACAGTTAGACAACTATGGAGATGTGAAATAGCTAAACATGCTGTGCTTTGCTTCTTCGATTACTAAGAGGAAATAGGTACCACCGGTACATTTAGCTGCGGGCTGCCAATAGCAGTGTGTCATCTTGGAGTGCTTCTGTAACGATTAACTAAATGGTTGGAGTAAAAACATCTATTTTGAAGAGAAAGTGACTACCCACATAGCAGGAATGGGAAAGAGCCGTTGTTTCATCAACTTGTGTGGTGTCTCAAAGAGGTGACACAGCTGGCAGTAAGAGGGGTATGTTGCAAGATTTCGCAACTGGGAAGGAAACACCGTGCTGACCTTTTTTTGGTCAGATCCTCATCTGGTGTAAATCGGTCAAGATTCACCAAAGCCAAGTTGTTCCTGGATGCTGTTGCCCAGTTTTCCAGAGTCAAAACTGATGTTTTATAGAAGCTCGTAGTTGCACATATTAAAGTAATCAGGAGTATTTTCATTACTGACTGTGCAAGTGAAATGAAGACAGACATAATGGAAATGTGTTCAAAAAATTTTATTGACAAAGAATTTAAATAAAAATGTTCTTTTTTTCTCCTGTGTATGACTGTTGTGCACAGTAACCAGGTCTAACAGATGCCATTAATACAATGGAAGGATTGTAGTGGAGGGGAGAGGAAATGTATTTCCCAATCCCTACTGGAAATTATGTCTCTGCTTAATTCCTCCAAGCAGCTTAGATTTAAATAATTCTAATTTTTTTCCCATTTGCCATTTCCCATAGCTGCACATCCCTCAAGTGAGCATCTAGCCTTTGGCATTAGTCACAGAAAAACACGGTTCTCTTCCTCACCCTCCTCCTTCAGGATGTTTTCTAGAGCAAATTTATCTGGATCCCCCCAAATCAGTCACTTCCCTCTTTGCTGCTTTTTGCTGTCATTACACACTTTGGGTTATCACTTGTTTTGTTTGAGGGAAGGAGTATTTTTACTCCATATTACAGAATCACATGTTGATGTTTTAGGTTTCAAGAGCTTCTCGTTCACGTCTGCGTTGACTCAATCTTGCTGACAAAGACAAACCGCCCGCTTTGTTCTCAGCACACCGTGCAGCTGGCACAGACACTCCAAATACCCGTTTCTTCCCCTCGTCCTCCCTCTGTGTTCTCCAAACCTTCTGTCCCCGTGAAGAACCCGTCACCCGGAGCTGGGTCAGGACAGAGCTCTCCCTCTGACCGGTAGTATGGAAAGTGCCCGCCGGAGGCAAAGGGCTGATTCAGACCCGGCAGCCCGCTGAGGAAGGTGATGGTTGATGGGCAGTGTTCAGAGGTGCTGTCTCTTAGGAGCTGGTGGCCTGGTGGCTCTTCATCGGCCATAGAGGAAAGCACCCTCTTGTCTGACTCCAAATTTGGTGGGATGGTCTGAAAGAAACATGTACAAGACCAAAAACTCGGGTCTCCAATGCACGAAAAAGCAGGGATGACACACTGGAAACCACGCTGCCTTTGGGGACACAGCAGTCCCCCGCAGCAATGGAACAAATCTCATCCAGAGCCAACAGTGTCCCCACACAGAAGGGGTCTGGGGTCCATGGGCTTGTTTCAGGGGACAGGGACCTTGCCAGGGCTGTCGCAGGTATCTCCTCCCTGCAGATAGCTCTACTCCCACATTATGTTTTCAGAGCCCAATTCATCATTGTGCTTTTAAGGGTCTAATTTTGGGGAACAGTATGGTGTGAGATGTGCCCACCTCTCTTCCTCCCTTCCTACCCCTTCCAGAAACATTAAAGGTGAGTTTCACCTCACCTAATTGAACCCAATTTAACCATGTAGACTCTGAAACAGTCTGTGCAGGGTGACAAACACTCCTAAGAGACAGAGGGAGCCGAGGTGCCTCTCTCAGACCGGGGGGACATCCCCACCGCACACACCTGCAGGCAGCTGCAAGGGGCTTGGGGGTTGGACTAGATGATCTCCAGAGGTCCCTTCCAACCCTGACCATTCTGTGACTCTGTGAAGGGCTCCCACTCTCACCTTTGGCTTATTTTGTTTGGTTTTTCCCAGTTATGTCTCTTCCTGCCCTGAAAGTTTGTGCTCCTGCAAAGGCCCTGCCTGCACAAATTCTGCGTCTCATTGTGCATGACCTCGACTAAAGGGCAGTGCAGTAGCAATACGTGGGCAAAGCCCGTCTCCACGTCCGATGCAGCAGCAACACTGGTGCCATCGGAAAGGCCGGTGCGGCCCCGGGGCAAGCGGGAGGCACCGAGGCTGGTGGGGTCAGTGCTCCCACTCGTGGAGGACAGAGCATTCCCTGACTCTGCAATCTCGGGGAGCAATTTAGCAATTACCCTCGCAGCTTACTTTCTCAGCATCTCCAGCATCCTGTGCGCATCCACCTTCACTTTCCTCTTTCCCATCGTGATCAGGCTTTCTTTCCTCTGTATTTAATCCATATGTGAGTGGCTGGCCAAGCAGCTCTCCATATGTTCTGTAACATGGAAAATATCCTGTGGAAACAGCCGAATAACTCATGTTCTCATCCTGCTTAGCGTTAACCTTGCCATCGTGGAAGCTTTCTTCTGTTTCTGTGCTGATGTGCGATGCAGCAAGGGAAGATGAGCTGATAAAGATGTAAGACGTTCTATAGTAGGGCAGGTACGCGAGAGCAGACACCGGGTCTTCTGGGACTGAACGGTCGTTGCAAAGCGAGAGTTTGGTATTCAAGTCTTCAGGACTGTCCCTGGTCAGCAGGACGGGCTCCAAGTCCCCTGGGCTGGATGGTGGGGGAGTGGTTTCATCCCTTGTCTCCACATCTCATGGAAGCTCCTAAAAGAATCACAGAATCCCAGAGTGGTGGGGGTTGGAAGGGCCCTCTGGAGCTCCCCCAGTGCCACCCCCTGCCAGAGCAGGGGCACCTCCAGCAGTGGCACAGGACGGCGTCTAGGCGGGTTTGGAATGGCTCCAGAGGGGGAGACTCCCCCACCTCTCTGGGCAGCCTGTGCCAGTGCTCTGCCACCCGCACAGGAGAGAAGGCCCTCCGCAGGTTGAGATGGAACTTCCTGTGGTCAAGTTTGTGCCCGTTCCCTCTTGTCCTGTCACTGGGCACCACTGAAAAAAGCCTGTTCCCATCCACCTGGCACCCTCCCTTGAAGCATTTATAAGCATTGATAAGATCCCCCCTCAGTCTTCTCTTCTCCAGACTAAAAAGCCCCAAGTCCCTCAGCCTTTCCTCATAAGAGAGATGCTCCAATCCCCTCATCATCTTTGTAGCCCTTTGCTGAACCAAGAAATTTGTATTTGATCAAATATGACAAAATGATGCTATCAATGGGCAAGAGCCATTAGCAAACCAATCACCAGTGTTAATCAGTTCTGCTGACAACCCAGGGCATGGCCCATCAGCCGCTGCAAAGAGATAACGAGACCGATCAGAAGATTGAGGATCGTAAGGATTTGGCTGATTATCTTTCAGCTCTTTCTCTTTGAGTGTCGAAATGGTTTCTCATATAGGGTTGTCAAATACCAAGTTGGCTCCTACACTCCCAAGCAGTCTTCAGTAGTTCACACAGGAAAAATATGAAATTTCCTGTTTTCCCTGTGTTGATGAAGAGCGGCGATAACCAGGCTTCAGAAATAAAAACCCAGTCTCCACCCACCGCGACCTGATTTTTTACAGACTACTGTTTGGCACTGTACGAAACCACAGCCCACAGAGACAACGTTTGTACCTGATTTGAGGTTAAACTTACATCTGATTTCATGAGCTGCCTTGGCAGACTCCAAGCCAACAAAATGGGACTCCCACGGGCTTGGGCTATTTAGGGTGATTTATGGCTTCCTGAAAATCTCTGTAGATCAGCGGTGTTTGTGAGCATTCTGGAAATATAAGAACATTAAAATTTGGGTAGAGCCAAAAAAAAAAAAACCCTGTACAACCCTCTTCTCCTCCAGATATTTTCTTTTTGAATTTTCCGTGCAACCAAAACCGGCACATGCAATTCAAGGCTTTGAAAGAGTTTGGACTTGATGTTTCAATTCAACTCCAGTTTTATCTCTCTTTATTTGAAAAGCCTATTTAAACCACTATTATATGACACTATTTCATTAAAGAAAAAAAAAAGGTAAAATATCATCTTACTGTTATAGATAAACACACAGAAATACTTTGCTGCTAGAAAAATTGTCTACCCCTTAGCTGTTTGCTGCTCTGGTGCTGTTAGGTCCCCATCCACATTGACTTTCTGCTTTTTTCTTATCAAAAGATCTGCCTCTAAGAATTTTTTCAGTATTTTAAGGGTATCTTACAAATACCCCATTCAAATGGGCCTGCATCTATACATTTGGGTAATATAACTGCAACCCATCTGTCCACAAGGGTGAGAGAAAGGGTATTTTGATAGTTACCACATACCCAGGAAGCATCCAAGAAGGGAAGGCCAGTGGGGAGAGCATCACCCCGCGGCCACCCGGCNCCCACCCACCCCCAGCCCCCTGAGCTGTCCCCTTCCTCCTTCCCAGTACATTTTTGTGGACATCCTGGTTTTACTGGGATTCTCACAGATGGCCTGGCTTCCTTCTAAAGAAGCATCAGTCGCTTTTATCCCTGTCAGTGAGATAACGAACTACTGAGATAAGCCCTAATGAACCAACTCATCCCAGTTGGGGTGCTGGTCCCAGTTGGGGTGCTTTAGTGAAGCCCAGAGAGGACGGGCTCCTCCGCCCTGTTCTTCACTGGTGCAGGAGAGCTTGCTTGATGGACTCCCAACCAAGCAACCAGCAGCTCAAGTGACATATTTGAAAGGATAAATTTCAACAGGAATAGCATCAAATTAATGCATTTTTTTCATTTTCATACTAATCACTGCAAAGACAGTGATAAGTATAAATTTCATTTTACTGTGACAGTATAATGCATCTCTCTCTGATTTATAAACATAGAAGAAAGTGCGGCAATGCCTCAGTTGTGCCTTTTAAGGCATTTTCAAAGCCATGTATTTCCATACTTTAAAAAAGAATATATCCTGTAAATATATAGAAACAGACAAAGACTTCCTGATATTTCACATTGAAATAGTTATCATCTATCTTCCTCCATTCAGATTTAAAATATTTTTCGCTAAATGGCAAATGATTTTTCTTATTACTGCATCAATATATATGTATTTCAGTGTTTAACTGGCAAGTGTAATAGAGTGGAGCAGCTCCTCTGACAATGTATTAAAAATGCTCATAAATACGCGCGTAACAGAGAAATTCAGAATAAGATTCATTCCCACATAGTATTTGATCTATTTACTGAAATTCCAGAGCTCTGAAGCACAGGAATGATTTTGAATGGACTATATTATTATTCATCCCATTTATTATCCTGGTTGCTGCCTGCAGTAAAAAGTGGTTTATTATAATGTGATTTCTCAACTGCATCAGGATGATATACCGGCAGCTAATGAAGTGTTCAGGCACCCAAAACCCCCAGCTTCATTGAAATTCATTACCACAAAGATTCTGCCAGAACTAATTGCTGTCAAGGCTGCTTATGCATATGTCTTAGTTTCATTTCACGAAACGACAGAGCTAATGCTGGTACAAACCAGCGTGAAAAAAAAAGACCCTTCCAGCCTGCACAATTGCAGGAGGTTTCTCCAGCGAGCTGACACTCCTGCAGGGCCAAGAATAGTCTGAGGATTTGGATACCTTTTTTTTTTTTTTTTTTCTAAATTGAAATATGGCATTTATGTGCAGAGGGAATGACTGAGTGTGGGAGGGTCTTAAGGAAAAGATGGGGAGGTCTCTGCTGCCTCCAGCGCACCCCACGTCACCGGGCTTTGGGCAAGACATGGGGTTTGGCCCAGAGAAGGAGTCCAAGACGTGGGATTTGAAGGCAGGAGAAGGCAGGGGTGAGCAGCACCCGGTGTCCCGGGGGTGCAGAGCTCCCGCCGCCAGCTCCCGCTGCCCTCGCAGCCTTCCCCGGCCGAGGCGCAGATCCTCCCCGTGCCCCCAAATTCATACCCACACCCAGAAGACCAGACCCTCTTTCCAAGCTGCAAACGCTCTTTAGCGAACCTTATTTTTTTTTTTTTTTTGCTTTAAAGATGCTTTTGTGGCGAAAAGCAATAAATGCAATTTGCTGGGAAGGGAGGGAGAGGAATTTGGGAGCGCAGATGAAGTTTGGGAACCGCGGGCAGTTGAGCAGATCTGCCGAACAACTCCATTTCCGTGGTGTTTGCTCATTCCTGTTTCAAAAGTCAGCCTACGCCGAGCGCTCCAGCTACGCCTTGCCAAAATACTTGGGGCCGATCCAAGGGAATGATCTTGACTGTTGCAGGTGGGTTATGGACCCCCCGAGAGGCGCCGGAGGTGTCAGGGAGTTCACTAATTACGGCTCGTTACGGCTTGCAGAGGAAGGATGCTCTCAGCAGGGCGAGTCAGGGCGCTTTAGCGGGACACCTTCTCAGACACCTCCTGACATGGGCAAAGCGAACAGCGATGGGTTTTTTTTTCATTTCAGCCTTCTGGAGTTACATGTTGCTGCTGAGATCGGTGGGAGCAAAGGTGCCCCTTTCGTGGAGGCTTTCAGCGTTTCCCGTAATGATTTCCCCGCGACTTCAGACCTCGGCGACTCGGGCAGTTAGTTTCAACAAAGACAACTTTTATTATCTTACTGAAAAGCCTGGATGCGCCGGTGTGTTGTGCTTGCTACGTACGCGTTTTCAAGCATTAGTCATGCCATAACATCTGCTTTTTATTGGTAATTACACTACCCCCATTTTAATAAGAGGTAATTCTTAAATTTCTCATAAAATATATGTGACCCCAGGGAAAGGAGGTGAAAGGTTTTGCAAGCCTCTGGCAGCCGCAAGACCAAAATGAGTGGAAATAAATCCTTTCTGAGCACAACTTGTCCAGCCGCTCACGACAGCGCGTCCAGGGATGCCTGCGCGACTCGCCGTCCCTATTTCTCCTAATTGTTCATGCTCTGCAGAACAGACCTGCAAAGGCTGCGCGCCGCGGCCCTTCTGGGTGCTATTAACGTGCTCAAAAAATGGGGACCTGCTCCTAAAACTGCACGTACGTGGATCCCCCCTCCTGGGTGTAACTCGACTGGAATTCGTGTGAAGGGGGTTCTGCGAGATCAGGTCCGAACTGGGGAACAGTAAAAGTTTGTAGGCTGTTTCCAAGTGTTTTAGACGCTTTAGAATTGCAAATAGGTGTCCAGATTAATGGACCGCAGCTTGTTTGCGTTCATATTTATGGTAGCCTCGGTATAAACCGAGTTGAAATAGTGTGCCTGAAAAACCGAGTAACGTCTGAAGTGGAAGACCAATATCCAAATAAAGAATCGAGAAAAAAAATCTTTTGGGGCTCCGTTGAAAGCTTCCACTCCCTTATTTCCCGCTGTCTCTCCGTAGGTAAGTGCTGCTGCGCCGCTTTGGCAATGCCAGAGTCGGGCTCTGCGATTCCGCAGCGCGTTTCCAGGGATTTTGGTAGCGATTCTGGACGAGGCAGTGACAAATGACACTTTTGCGAGGTCATCCCTAAATCTTTGAAAGCCAGGGAGCTTTTTCAGCGGCTCCTGCCGCTCGGTGAATGCCAGGAGCCAAGCCCATATGGAGCATTGTGCGCTGAGCTCATTGTTGATGCAAACGCACACACAACTAGTTTTGATTAAGAACGAAATGCAGAATTGACTCAAACTGCCTTTTTTTGTTTTGTTTTGTTTTGTTTGAAAAGCTTCAAGCCTCTCATTATCATCAGGGTTCCTTTCAGGGCAGGAAATTGGAATTTCCATAAAATAATGCTGAAAGGCACAGGGCGCAGTCAAAGAACATTCACGTTCCTAACGAATGGAAGGATAAACATGCAAAACAAATTTGGGGACACTCCACCGAACATCTGGGGGCATGTGACGGCATGCGGATGGCTTAAATTATTCAATATATATATTAAGCAAGCCACATACACAAACAGTAAAAGAGCAGTGGGTTTGAGGGGCCTTTTCCCTTTGCACAGCGACTCGTAGCTGGTCAGTACGTGATTATTGGCACTCGATAGCCAAGGGGGGCTTGTGCCGTTTTCACCCTGGCTTGCACCGTTTTCATGGGAACAAGGAGCGCGTTCCAGCACAGAAGAAGGTCCCACGGCAGGATTTGTAGCCCTGAGGTCACTGAGATGGGATCAAAAAGACTTTGGGTAACCTCAAGGCTGCTCTGCCGTGTTTGGAGACACTGGTGCTCGGAGGGACTCAGCAGCCACCGAGCGCAGCCAGCACGCAGGTGGTCCGGCGCCGTTTCCCATCCTCGGGATGTCCTGGCTGGTTGGAAAATCCTCGTGCCAAGGGAAAGTGGGAAGTGGCAACCACAGCCTTCGCTCTTTCAACGCCCGGGTGAATCTGGCTGGAGAGTTCCTTCAGCTTTATGGGGGTTTAATCACAGCCAGGGCTGGAAGCGTTCCTTACAAATAAGGGTGTTTGGTATCTCACGGCGCAGGACCGGGCTGCTCCGCGTGCCGTACTGCAGGGCGGGTTTGTGTTTTCTGGGAGGAGGGAAATAAAAGGAAGGACGTTTTTGCCAAGGATGACATTAAAAAGCTCTATTGCAAAGACGAGCTCTCCAAAATTCGAAAACTGGGGAATTGAGTCTGCTTTGCCCTTATTTCTCTGCATGCCTCACCATGCAGATTTCAATAACAAATCCGGCTCCCGTTTCCTTGTGTCGCCTGTCTGCCTTCCCCGGTCTGCAGCGAGCTGCGGCACGCAGCGGTCGGGTTCATTCAGTGTGTCTGGAGAGAAGGAGAACTGTTTTCATGGCACTTTTTTTTGCAGAGGATAAACTACCTTTGGGCAGGTGAGGCTCTGGCAAGTGGGTGGCCATTGCTTTACTCTGCTCCCAGGGGATGTCACTGGGAAATAAATTCTCTTAGAAACAGATACTTACAAACGGGGTTGTTGTTTCCAGAAATCTCTTATGATAAACAAACAAACAAACAAACAATCTTAAAATCTATTAAAAAGTTAAAAGCAATTAATGTGAGGGAGATAACTGTCCAACTGTTGGCGAAGTTGGGGATTACCATGTGCTGTCTTCACCACAAATGTTCCCAGTGTAGCACGTTTGAATGCACCACCTCGAAAAATCCCATGAAACCATTGTCCTAAACAACCCACAAGCTCCTTTCCTTTGGTTTGACGATTCAAACAGCAGGTCCCAGCCTCTCGAGTTGTGGAATTCTGGAGTATCAATGGTGGTCAGAGAGTGGGCATAATCCTAGAGACATAGGAATTTTCCTATGGGGAATATTCCCACCATTTGGGAGTTGGTGGCATGGTGTTGGGGAAGCCTTGCAGAGGAAAGACCAGGATGGGAAAAAATAAGCCAGATTTCACGGTGAATTGGTAAAAAAAAAAAATGTGTTGGGTTGGAAAAATACTGGAAAAAATATTTTCTTTTGGTTGTTCCACCTCAAATAAAATATCACCGTATCTGTGCAGGGTAAGCCCAAATGGGGGAAAAGTATCACAGCCAGAAACATCTAGGAACCAGAAGAAGCCTAAAGCAGAGAGCAGAGAGGGAGGATGTGTTGGGGATTGGCACCATATGGTTTTCTTAAAACAAATCTCTCTCTGCCTTCGCACTGGTAGGTGGCAGCGGAAAGAAAACTCATTGTGTGTTTAAAAAACAGGTCATCTTCAAGAAATGTCACAGAAACCTTGAGTAGACATGAGCAAACAGCCCTGGGGGAGTCATTTGTCTTTGCTGTCAAGAGGAAAATTAATACTCCAGGGGACACACAGGCTGGATTTGATGGATGCTCGCAGCAGAAGGCATGTGGGTCAGCATTCCTGTCCACCACGAAATCGGGTTCTTTCCCCGGAGAAAAGCGACTGTATCAAGTGTACACCTGTGGGGAGGAGAGAGGGGATGGGAAGATAAATGGTGGAAAGTCCCTAAAATGATAAGTGTCTCTTCTTGTTCGGTTGGACAGGAATAACCTCGCTCTAGAAAGATGAACTGGATCACCATGAGCTGGGGGCTGACTATTGCTGCGTGAGAGTGTTTGTGGGCAGAGCAGGGTTAGTGGCTACATCTGCATTAGCTTTAGCAAGCAGATCTGAGAAGCGAGTGTCCACACCAGATGTTTTGAAGGGGGATTGGTCCTGATACCGAGTGATCATTAGTGGCCCACACGTTAAGGTGAGCCGGAGCACATCATCTGGTCTCACGTCCTCTAAAAGCCATCCAGTTCATGTGCTGCAGCAGCACTCCATGGTGCAAACCAAATTTCTGTAAGTGGAGATAACTGGGATATTTGCTTCAAAATTGCTGATCCTGATGACAACCCTTATGTAAATATCCGTGGATACAGTACCTATTGGTTAGAAGAACATTCCCGTGATGGACGATGCCATCCAGCTCTGCAACCATCTAACCATACTGTACAAGACCCAACCCTGAAAAAGGAAGACAAAATGCAGTTTCTGTTGCAGTCAAAATCCAAGAAAATATTGCCCCTTGTATTTCCTTAGAGCTCTTCTAGATCAAGCACCTTGTCATCCCCTTAAAACACACACAGAGAAGATACCCGCTGATTAATAGCCTGGATCCATTTTAGTGGACAGACAAACCCCCGTCAGCTGTGAAACACATATTTCTACTTGAAAACAAAATTTGACTCCTATAAGCAACCTATTTCGGTCAGCGAGGGTATGGCGAGTCACGCCACTAGTCTTACTGATTGGTTTTGCTGTTTTCTAATGAGATTTGTTTCAGCCATTAAACACAGAATCTGGTGATTAATGTTTAGCAGATTTCAGCTGAGCAATATGTGGTCTTGGGGTAAAAAAGGGGAAAAAAATACAGGGGAAAAAAAACCTTCTTCTGATAATATTTCAATATCGATAACTGCCACTGCTGGAAAAAAGCTGCAGGCAGGCTCCAAAACTTGAAGTCATCTTAAATACTATTTCAACTTTTTAATTCAATTGGAGCTTCTTCATCTAATTTTTCAGTTTGGGCATGGAGGACGTACTGAAGTCTTTAAACTTACTTTTCCTGCAGTTCTCACATAATCATGGGCTGCCGGAGGGGGGAAAGCACCGCATATCATGAGACATACGAGTAAGCTGTGGAGTTTGGCAAGCACAGCGATCTCTAAAGAGACTCGAGGTGTTTATAGACATTTCGGCCACGATAGATCTTAAAGACTAGGCTTTAAATGCTCGGCACCTGCAGCCGTTTCTGAGCAGATAGAGAAGAAAAGGTACAAGTGACACAGGGACAGGACTGGGAAGAATTGCCGGGACCCTGCGAGCAGTCCCTGAAGACGGCAGTCACCTCCATCACTTAGATGCCAGGAAGGGACGAGCCCCAGCTTGGCAGCAAACCTCCTCATTATAGCGTCCTCTTTGGAACACGTTAAAATTTCCATCGGATCCTGTGACATCCAGCCCTGAAAGGGGAGGAAGAAAGGAAAATGCTCTTTGGGTTGCCGGCCCCACCACCACCTCCATGCGCATACGGCTGTGACCGGTGGTTTGTACTTGATGGTCCGGTTGACCACTCAATTTATTTGAGGGAATATATTCTTCATGTGGCATCGGTGACTGTTCCCTATCAGGGAATGACTCATGGGTGCAGCAGCTCTCCAGCTTTGCATTCCCTCGAGCTTCAGCTCCGTTGCCTCTGGCAAACTTTTGATGGTACAGCTGGAAAACAGGTCCACAACTGCCCCTGGTGCAGCCTGAGATAGTTCCACGCTGTGGGCTTTTAACACGGGTGTCTGGTACATAACCGCTCTTCGCTGCAGCAGCAGCAGCTGCAGGCAGCTGTGCTCCTCCAAAAATCGGGTGAAGAGAAGGTCTTTGCCCTTTGGTAGCGGTCCTTCTGTGACTGCCCCGGCCCCCAGCGCCCGGCTGTGCCTCCCCGCAGGGCAGGCTCGGCCCGAGGAGCGAGGGAGGGTGGTCCCGGCAGGACGGGCAAGCGGAGGGAGGTGGATGCAGCGTGTCCGGGAAGCACATTCCCGGGACATGACGGCACATCCCGGGGGCTGCACTTGTGCTGGGAAGGAAGGACTGGGCTCGCTTTCAGGCTCCCCTTCTCACTCGGGAGCAGAACTCCAAACACATTTTCTAAAGCCACTTCTGTGTTTTTTTTCCCAAATTCCCTCCTCAATACTTCCACTCTGATTCTGAAGGAAAAATAACTGTTAAGCAATGGTTAGCCTGCAAACTGTTGAGAGCTCCCTATGGAGAAGGTACATTTTGTCCCACAACAGCCAACAACCGGGTCCCCAGTGAGCCACGGCATTCCCAGACACCAGATTAACACATCACATAAAACTCCAGTACCGGGTGAGGAGGATGTGCTCAGCCCACGCGAGATGGAAAGGAGATGATGCGGATCAGGCCCCTGGGCTGTGTCCTCACCTTCTCGGCAGGTTCGTGGTCACTATTGCCACGAGGGCAGGTACAGCAGGACCTGAGTATCCAGCCTGATTTTAGCAGCATATGCTGTGTCTAAAGTTGTGCTCACTTTTGCCCAAAAAGGTGCTTTAAGAGAAGGAACTGAGTTCACCTACACAACGCTCAGGTGAAATTTGAATTCACCTTCCACGCTCCTCTTGCACTAGAAACCTGATTTCAGTATTCACACTTAGACAATCCAAGACAAAGAAAATCTGCCATTTGCTCTTCTCTGCTGAGCTGTTCTGGGCAGCACAACCGAACTCTTGAAAATTATGAAAATGAGATTAATTCTTTTTGAGTCGCAGCTCCATCTGAACAGATATTAAAAGCAAATGACAGCTGTTGGAGGGAGCCAAGGCAGAGCACGATCGCGCCAGAAGTGAGACTTGGAAATATACCTTCTAAATGGATGCAGGCTCCCCTGTGATGATGGGCTTGCAGCAGAGCTCTGAGCCTGGAATTTACTCCGAGGGAGCTGTGGTTGAATTCCCTTTTGTCACTGTTGTTTTGCAGTGCCATAATAAGTGTTGGTGAATTTGCAAATCATAAAAGCGTGGACCATGGGTGGGTGCTCTCATCCAAGGGCTAGAGCAAACATTTTTGGTGTCAGCCCATTCCAGAGAGATTTTCAGTGTTATAAATTAAAAACGACAACAACAACAAAAAATATTAGAAAAAGCTAAACAAGCAACAGCTGTTTGGAACTGAGCCCTAAACCCAAAGTATATAAATGGTGTTCAGACAAATGCTTAGAGACAGTGACAAGAAAATGCTCAGCAGAAGACATGCAGGGTGATTTCTAGCTTTTCTGCTCCCAGAAAGCGGATTTTTGTCCAGCCACAAGAAATGAGCCATTCTCAGTGATGAGAGATGCTTCGATGACACAGCCACTGCCACATCTACCTGGTGGGCTGGACCGGTCGGAGCCCCCGGTGACAATGGGTGGCAGCTTGGGGACGCGTCCCCGGTGACTGCACAGGGATGCGGCTCAGCCTTGCACAGCAGATTAGGAAACATTTAAAGCAGCTGAATTAGGAAACTGTCCATAGAAATTTTAACATTGGGCATAACAACCCGGAGATAATAAATGAATAAGTATCAAAAGAAAACAGCGACGCCGGACAGCCATCGATAGCCTCCTGTCAGGGGACCGCAGGCACACATACTCTCCAAGTTGAATTACGAGTATTAGTTTGTTTGGAAAGGTATTTGCCCTTTGGACAGCCATATTTGTGTTTCGAGCTTCAGAAACATAAATTACAGTCATTTAAACCCCAGGCTTACATTTTACTTCAATGACGTAAATGAGTTCCCAACTTTCAAAGGCCAGCTGTCCCTTACAGCAAGAGGTAGCAATTATATAAAATTCTTTTATTGCATGGAGGTATTTTCAGTCCTTTAAGTTTATGTGCCCCAGGTGAAGCAATATAAACAAACTATAGCTGTCACAATTGCGTTAATAATGGAAACTGCATTTGGGAAGTTTTAGGGATAAAACCTATAACTTTATACTGCTAAGGTGCCAAACCTTTTCAATGTAAAACAGAAGTGCAGCTGTGTAAGGCACCGAGAAAGGTTTCTGAAAAGCCAACATTCACAGACTCTTTAGGTATATAAAGGCGGCTGCTTCCAAGCCACAGCCGTTAATAAGAATTGCTGGGAAAAATAAGGTTAAAAACATTTAAATGGCTCTGGGTTTTTGGTAAACTTCAGATACACGGAGTTAAATCCACCCCTAATCCAGCCTCACTGAAATCCATATTTTACAGATGTGCATGTGTTCATGGCTGATGGCAGCAATGAAATGCTGAGGCGCAGTATGAGCACGGACACGCCAGACAGTCCAGCCCGGCGCTCGGCTCAGGGAATTGCTCCATCAGCCCCAGTGCTGGAGTTTTCCATTGTGGATTGCTAATCCCTTGGTTTAAAGTTCAAAAACAAAGGAGGTGAACAAAGGAGGTGAACACATCCCTGGATGTGTTTAAGAGCCGTTTCGATGTGGTGTTGGGGGATATGGTGTAGGGGAGAACTTTGTAGAGTAGGGTAGATGGTTGGACTCGATGATCCCAAGGTTCTCTTCCAACCTAGACAATTCTATGATTCTATGATTCTATGATTTGATTGCACCAGTGCAGGTAGTTGGGTCTGGGTTTTTTTCCCCCAACCCCAGTAGATGAATAGAGAAATGCCACTACCTTAAAAGAACTGTTTAAAGGTTCAAAGCCAACAAAAAACATATCAACAAATACCAGTGTGTCTATGGACAGCTCTAATTTGCAGCCCTGTCCACCCCGAGGACACGATGCAGCAGCCGAAAGCACACTGTGTTCCCAGCTGTGCGTGCACCTGGAGCTGAGCTGCTTCTACTTTCCAGCTTTTCATTCGTTTTTGTACAACAGTGACATACTGAGCTACGTGGAAGACAATAATTCTGCTCCGTGGCAATTTTTAGAACCAGTTTTCATTCTGCATTCGGAAATACTGCTTTCCTTTCACCCTTGTTCAGGCAGAATGTGGGAAAATCGGGCTTCCTAAATCAATGGCAATGACGTAACCGCTACGCCGGAGAGCTGCAGCCAACCTGCGTGCTCCAAGGAGCCGTGCAGCACGGCGAGCACGCGGCTGAGCCGGCACCGCGGGGACCTTGCTTTGGCAAACCGGAGGATGGAGGTGGTCCAGGAATGGTTCAGGGTCAGGAACTCACCACAGCTCCTCCACCCTGCTGTGGGATGGAGCAGAGCTTGCAAGCCCCGGTCCCAAAGGAGAGGTGTGAAACCTCCTGGTGAAACCACTGGTGAAAGCAATAGCCTCTCAGTGCCACGGTTGGAGCGGTGACGTCTTTTCATGAAAGGCCTTTTGCAACGTGCAAAATACAACAATTTCTTTTCCTGGGAAAAGAAAAAAAAAAAAAAGAAAACAACACCAAAACCAAAACCCCCAAACATTTAGTCATCTAGTTCAATTTAGGGACAGAAAATCCAAATGCATTCACATCCGGAGAACTGAGTTTACATTGGGATGAGCGTCCAAGCTCTTCTCTCCTGCTCACTTCCCTACGCTGTCAGCTGTCACCTGGAGAGAGAGCTATTTTTGGACACAACTTTTTCTGACCTCATCCCATCAAAAAGTCAGGGCATTACTACCCGCAGGCTTTCAGCAAGGCAAGGCAAAGGTTTAGAGGCAGAGAAGGGAAGGTTTGGATGCAGTTCACGTCTCTTGCTCGGTGAACTGACAAGGGGGAGAATCGAACTTCAAAGGCTTCCATTGCACAGCTGATGACATTTAGGAAGAAAAGGAAAATTGTTGCTTTTTTTGGGGAGATTTACAAATGCCATCCGTGTCCACGGGTGTAATTTTCCATCAGGAAAAAGAATTTCAGAAGCAACATATGGATCGTGCAGTAAAGAAGTTACCATAGCAACCAGCCTCCTAAAAATCCCTCTATATGTATACAGAAATCCAATGCATGTAATAATTACGGCCGCATCTCTAAAGTCATTTATAAGTCCCATCTTCCTAGTATTTTTTTTTGTCTATTAAAAGTCTAATCCATGCTTCGACCCCGCATACATTTCGCAACCGCAAGTCAAAAGCATCATAACTGACAGTCACTGACAACAGAGTGAAATCTAATTTAGCTAATGCAAAATATATGCTATAAGCATAAAAGAATGGTTATGGGACCAGAATGAATTGAGCTCTGGGAATACAGCTGAGATGACATTTAGGTTCAGAAAATGTTAGCTGTTAAAAATAAACAGATGAAGGGGTGTGAACGTCAGAAAAGTAAAAGCAGCGTGTTTTACCAGCGCAGAAGGGAGTTTGGGGGGTTACAGCCCTCCCTACCCTCTGCACTGTGGTCCTCGTGCAAGGGCAGACGGGCCCATGGATCGTCCTCTCCCCACAGCTGCGTGCTCCCATCACAGTAGGCTCTGGGACACACACTTCTGCTCCACTTCTTTTTGCAATCTCTGAAGGGATCTTAAAAGATTTCGTGGCTTGGCAGAGCATTTTTCGATATTTCTCGGTGCTCTGGTGTTAGGAACCGGAGATCTTCCTTGTTGTCTGCTGGATGCTCTCAAAATTGAGCAAGGATGCATTTCCTAGATGGACATCTAGGAAAACAAAACCTCTGCTGTTGAGAGGAGATGGGGATACGGAGTCAGTGGCAAGAGAAGACCTCCTCCTGACACAACTGACTGTGGGATGGGAGGCCATGAGGTGCTTCAGTGTTGTCTGTTTGTTGTCTGATCCTGTTTCAAAAGCTGCTGTGAGGACCACACGTTTCACCGTTGCCCCCGGGGCACCGTCATGCCCTCTTGCCTGGCCAGAAAGGGGAGCATTAATCATTAATTAAATGTTAATTTTACAGACCGATCTCACGGTCTTCAAGCTGACAATCCTGAGTGTTGAGCTCAGTTACAGCACCCAGAAACCCCGAGAGGGGTTCAGGTCCCATTTTGATTTATCTTCAGCCGGGAAACGCATCGACTAAATGCATAACAAATGAACAGGCTCTCCCTGGCTACCAGCGTTCTGAAAGACTCTCAGTGAGCTTCAGCACATGCTCGAACCACGCAGCTTCATCTGTTAAAACCATTTTCTCATCACACCTGGCTCTTGTTGCCGCGGGTGGGAGCTGTCTCTGCGAGCGGAGCGCCGAAATCTGCACTCCCTTTTGCGGGATGCTGCATCCCTGGTGTACAAACAAGGTCCCTGCCGGCACGGGAGCAGACATTCACTTCCTTTACAGAACAAACAATTCGCAACGTCGAGTACCCGCTCACGCCTGGGACATGTTACAGTCGCTCCTTCCCCCTACGGCTGTTCCCCCTCCCGCTCCGAGCATCGGCTGCTGCGGACTCCGTGCAAAAGGAGCCGAAACGCAGCCTTTGACGGGCTCTGTGCGTGTTGCCTCCGCTCGCATCCTTTCAAAGCCCTCCCGACTACTCGTTCTTTCACTTTTTCAAAGTGAATTGAGCAGCTGGTGACAAGATTGGGGGGGGTGAGGTCCTGCAAATGTCTCTTCTGAGGGAGTGCATCGCTAATGCTCTTAAATGGACATTTATCCTGCACTGAACATTGACAGAAAGTTAATAAAATCACATTTCTAAGCCCCTCGAGCACTTGTTCTTGATGAGAGTTATTTCCATCGCAAGCTTTAGCTCTCTCCCTCTAGCTATTTTGCTGCAAAGTCGCTCGAGAAAAGACTGAGCCGTGATTCTTCTTACATGAGCAAAGATGTGTCTGTTCTCCCCGAGTGGGGACCAGTGCTGTCAGAGAGCCAGAAGAAGACCTCGGCTGAACTGAAATCCTTTCTTTAGTGTGAATGGATATAAAACCAGCTTCTGCTCAAATGGCATTTCACTCTTCGGTTGCACAGACACTTGATTCCATCTTGCTCAACCAGGAAACAAAAGGCATCTTTGTACCTGTTTTCTGGTGGGACTTTAACTCTTTCCTTCTGCCTCCAACGGGGACCAGAGGTTTTCTCCCCAGATGAAAACTCACTGATTTTTCTTGATTTTGTTCTTCTGTTTAGGCAATGAGGGAGGTCCCCCTAAGCAATGAGGGTACAAAATCCATGTTACGACGGGACTGGATGACCCTGCACCTTCTCTGCTGGGGAGGAGGTCTCAGTACGTTACACCCAGTGTGACGTGCTGAGACTTAACAGCTCCTGCCTGGGAGGGACATGAGAAAGAGTCCCAAAGCTCGGTGGTTACGGGAAGGTTTTCCACCGTCCTGCTGTGCTCGGTGACCACCTCTGGCAGCCCTGGTGCCACCCCCTGGCTCCCAGCCTCGGCCTCGCAGGGGTCACCCTCCCAAGGCACGTGGGAGGGCAAAGCACTGTCCGCAGGGATGGAAACAGCTTGTCGCAACATTTTTTTTCTAGCTCACATTAAGTCATAAATGGCAAACCAGATGGCTATTAGGAAACTTGGGCCCGTGTTTGCATGCCAGGGGAAGGCCACGCTTGACACTTGCAGAGGGGTTATGGTTCCACCCTCGTCCCACGGAGAATGTGTGGGTTTATGGATGATACAAAGTTTGGTAAATGTTTCTTTGAAAAGGCCGTTGTTTTCCCTCGTGGGAATATAATATTCTTTTTGGTGGCTGGACATGTAATACTTTTTCTTAATACTTTGCCCATAAAAAAATCACTCAACATAGGGAACTCCACATGCCTTTAGGACTCTAACTGAGGAATACCAAGTCTGAACAGGGCAGAAACGCAGCGGCATTTTAACGTCTGGCAACGACAACAAAGAGGCGGCAACAAGAAGGGGACAATGAGTGATGTCTTAGGAATGGGGATTTGAGTTCTTGCAGTGCTACAGGCTTCCTGCTTGGTCCTGTATGAAACACATCCCTCTTGGGTCCTCAGCGTGGCACCTGTAAGAAGTAAAGATAAAAATGTGTATATCACTGTGTCACCTAATTTATTGTGAGAGAGAAACAATTTAGAGGCACAGAGATGCAGGAGCTGCACAGATCCCTCTGACACAGAGCATATGGGCTGGAACAGGAGGGACCTTTTGCTTCTCTAGAAGAAATTACTGTACACGCAGAGACAGAGGGGTTTTATAAACTCAGTCACCTAAAGATGAGCTCCGTGATCTGCACGCAGCACGCCAAATGCGAGGTTTGAACATTTTGGTTCTTGTCTGTTCCACATATCCCCGTTTCTCCTGCTGAAGGGGAACGTGCCAAGGCTGGTGCTGTGATCTGTGGGTTGTACGCCGAGAAAGTAGCGTGCAAAACCTGCTGCCTCCTCCTGCCCTGCTGGGCAGAGTCTGTCCATCCTCAAAGCACAAGAGCCCGAGGGTCCAGACTTGCTGGCAGCATCAGGCTTCCTGGAGCTCACGGTGTGCTCACGTCTCTACCCAAATCACTGTAAGAACTTATGTCATCGCTTCTGGCTGCCGTTCAGGAAAGCATCTCTAGGAAAGGACTTACACTCCTTTGGAATGAGACTTAAACACATGCTCGGGTGCCTCCTTGAGCAAAGACATCTACGCACGTGATTATGGTGAGAAGGTGGCAGAGGACAGGCACGTTCCCTACAAGCTGGCATCTTGTCCTCCTCAGGCCAGCACCACGGTGCCCCAGATCCACAGCTTTACCCCCTCGGGCTTGAAGAGAGGCCGTTCATGGGACAAATTCCTGTGACCTTTCCAAAGCTCTCCCCAGGCCTGAGATGCCAGGCTTGGAAAAAAGTCATTTGCCAAATGATTTCTTAATGTTTGTGTCTTCGGGTGAAATTTGTCGTGCTTTTAATTTATTACAAGTGGAAACAGGGAGGGCTTTATGATTTTTAAATGTTCTAACATTTATTTCAGTGTTTCAGTTTTTATTACAATTATGTTTGTGGCAGAGGAGATTTCTCAAGACCGAGAGCTAATGTTGCTTTCAGCCACTAATGCATTTTCAATTAGTGTCAGAGGATGCTAAAACTATCCTTGTGCTGCTTCAGAAGTGAAGAAAAGCCTCTGGCACGGAGGGTGCAGCATTGCCACTCCCATTAGTTGTGACCGCTGCTCAAGTACACCTTCCTTTCATTATCCCTTTGCCTTTACTGGGTCATGATTTTACTCTGTCGATTTTGTCTTGAGCTGGGTTTCTCCCTGCAGGCTCCTTGGTGAGCATTTTGCGAAAGCCACTTGGTTCTTTTCAGGTTGGCCTGTGAGAAGAAATCTGTTCTTTTCACACTGTTCTGACCAAAAATGCTGAATATGCATCTCTTGCAACAGCCATTTTCCATTCCTGCAACCACATCTGTGCCAGGTTCCCCGTTGGGGCGAGTGAGTGTGGTTCCAGCGGTAGTACCAGTGGTGTGCAAACTGGTGTCATCAGATGGTCTGGATCTCATTTTGAGGCTCTGTGTCCTTCCACGTGACATCTGAACCTCAAATAAAATGTTTAATACAGTCACTTCTCTCATGATCCATGGATTTCCTACCTCGGCGTTGTTAACAGCTTACATCCACTTTTGGCATTATATGATGCTCGTTATAGTCGCGGAAGTCACGCCATCAGTGAATTAGGTCACGTTATGACACTTCCTTGACCTCTACGTCAGCACGAGGAAAGCAAACAAAATTGGTTGTTTAGGTGCTGTGCTTTTACCATTGCGTTTCAAGCAGAAAATTTTCCATGAATTTCAGATCTCGAAAAACGAGTTGAAACTAAGCACCGACAGAGGAAAGGTGCTTCTGTGCGTCCTGAAGTTTCCCTTGTCTAATGCTTCCCCAGTGAACACCTGTTACTTAATTCTTATGGGTTTTCATATCAAGAATATCTTCCTGATGCCCCAAATGCGTGGCTGGGTTTGCGGCTGCCTTCCGTGGTGGCAGACGGAGCTCGCGCCGCAGCTGAGTGCAGGCAGCCCTNGGCTGCCTTCCGTGGTGGCAGACGGAGCTCTGAGCGCAGGCAGCCCCGGTGCCTGGTGGAGGAGGGCTGTGCCAATCCCCCCCCAGCAGATGTGCACGGGGGCTTTGATCCCGGCGATGCCGATGCCGATGCCGGCTCACCGGCAGCCCTGCCCGCCCCTTCCATCTGCGGAGCCGAAGCTCTGGGGACCGTGGATGTCAGACCTGGCCACACAACAGATGCTGCTCAGCAGAGGGAACGGCAACCCGCGAGTAAACAGCTTCTTCTTGCTGCTCTGGGATCACCTAGAATATTTTCATCCCAACTGTTATAAGTTAAGATGTGATGATATTAAATAAAATGAACGCATGTGGTGTTCTCAGAGATGCACGATGCAGACACCACATCTTGATGGGATCAGGTAGGGCTCAGTGCAGGTACGTGGTGCATTAATTCACAAGCAGCAAGTTGGGAAGGAGCCTCCTGGACCGGGATGTGAACTTTGATATCATAGAATCATAGAATGGTTTAGGTTGGAAAGGACCTTGAAGATCACCGAGTTCCAACCCCCCTGCCATAGGCAGGGACACCTCCCACCAGCCCAGGCTGCCCAAGGCCACGTCCAGCCTGGCCTTGAACACCTCCAGGGATGGGGCCTCAACAACCTCTCTGGGCAGTGACCCTCCCTCGTGGTGCAGAGCCATTTGCTGCAATACGTGGCCAGACACGTTGGACATGCTAAGTTTTTTCATCCCAGGCATGTGGGTGGGGATAGATGGTAGGAGGTGAAAACACGAGAAGTCTTGCATCAGTCCCATTGTATAGGTAAAGAAAATAGGGACTAACAGGGGAATAAAAGCAGCAGGACACTGAAGGCTGAAGAGCCAGGATGAGGAAAATCAGGATGGGGAAAATGTATCTCATCCTGGCAGTAGGACAAAAGGATTAATGTAAAAATGTAAGAAAGGCTGCAGTGGGCCAGACTGAAGGTTCAACTGCTGCGGGAGCCTGTGGTCAGCTGTAGCCAACACCACATGTCTAAGGACCACAGAGGCCAGACTGCAGGAACAAGGTAAGTGTATATCCCCCTGGTTTACTTTCCCAGGTTGCAGGCAGGGTTTTCTTTAAATTATTTTATTTAAAAACTCCACATCTGTTGCTCTGTTGTGTTCCTCCGCTTCCTAAAAACATCTTGGGTCACTTCATGCACTGATGCGCTCAGAAGGGAGACTCACGGGTAGGATAACCAGCCCGACCTGGTACCTAACCCCATGCAACGCAGCACGGCGCATCCGGACTTCGTTCCCTTCGTCCCGATGGCAGAGGGAGGGAGCTGTGGGGCTCGGGGACAGCAGCATTAGTCACCTCCATACCAAGGCCCTTGGAGATGTTCTGTTTGTGAAATGTTGCGTTGAGTGTTTGGTTTCTATTGGTGACATAAATCAATGTCACTGCCTTAGCGCTGCTTTTCCAGAACAAAGAATTCCCAGAAAAGGGGAACCCCGCTGCTGGGTTGTATAATACAAATGTATGATCCTGTTGGCCACATGGTACTTCCAACACTGGATATTTTTTTCTCTAGGATACAACCAGGATGCTGAGGAAAACAACACATGGAAGACCTCAGGATAAACCGCAGTGTCTGCTGAAGAGTACATAGTTCTGTTCTGGGTCCTAAAGCACACACAGATGCATCTAAAATATATCAAAGAAAAACAACATGTGACTCGAGAAGGAAAGTCTATATGTGCCTGCAGACTGACGGCCGCTGCTCTAGGCTACGGGGTTAACTTCCACACTTTGCCTATGAAGAAGCAACGTCTAGTAAGAGGAACGGGGGTGAACGTACGAGTGGCCACGAAGGGAGTGTTGAGTGTTGTTTCTCCTGCTGAGGACAGAGAGGAGCTGCTGTTCTCCTCCAGCTGGGGAGACCTTCCCGTATCCCTGCTGCGCTGGCTGGTGAACTGGAGCGGAGTGCCTCGGCCCTCGGAGAGACAACCCCAGAGCCCTCCTCTGTCTCGGTGCATTGCAAAAACTCCGGACAGAAAGGTGAATTGTGAGCACCGCAGCCAAAACGTGAAAGAAAAAAAAATATCACACCTCTGTTCCTCAAAGCAGACCTCTCGTGTCTGGAGGGACCCGAGGAGCAGTCTGTTTCTCCCGCCGTCAGTGCTGAGGGCAGCCGTGGGCTAAGGCCACCGCAAACACCATCAAAATATTTTGACAGGCTTTAAAGTGCAATTTCTGCAGGGAAAAATTCCTTCTTCCAGGTTAGATCACAACAAATGACAAACATTTCTTTTAGCTATAAAGCTGAATATTTCATGTAGCTGTTTGATTGGCAAATTTTGTACCAATCACAGGTGATACATCACAAATATCCAGAAAAAGGTCGAAGCAGACAGATGAGGAGAAAACATGACATTTTTTTTTTTTAGCAATTAACTCAATGGAGAAACCGATGCCTGAGCACAAGAATACCACAAGAAGACATTTAAAAAGCAAGTCCTCAACCTAGCAGAAACCTTCCAGCCCAGCTTCACGCTCTTCAGTGTGCCGGGTGGCACTCCTACCGCTGCCTGCTCTGGCAGCATTATTCCATTTTACGAACATGGGTTTAATTATATCTGTTGGTTTTGATTCCTGTCATTTTTCAGAGGAAAGGACTAAGGAACTATAAGTGGATAGGAAATTATTTGGTTGGGAGGTTGGGATTTTTTTCTTATTTTTCTTTATTTCTGTCTCAAAATATCCCTGGCAATGTATAAAGTACTTTTCCATTGACATTGGTCACTCAGTAAGTTCTTATGAAATTTCAGTCTGTCGTGTGATATTTGCCAGTTTGCTCCATGGAAAACTATATTTTTGGGCAGGCTGTAGAAATACCCACAGAATTCACAACACAGATTTCAACACCCTTCAGTTGGAAGAATTTAGGAGTGACAGCAGAGCTGTTTTCCAGTCTACACAGTGAGCTGAATCACCATCCTACAGCCAACGTCTCCCTGCGTTCAGCCTTCTTTCTGACACACCATCAGACACTGGAGATGATGGAGCTGATTTCAGGTCTGATGCACGTGGGGACATAGGACAGATGCCCCCACAGGAGCCAAACTCAAATTGTCACAAAGCACATCAGACACAGACTATCCTAAACTGGACGGGAAGTTATTTAGCAGAATCAAACTTAAAAAAAAAAGAAAAATTCATTGCTGGATTGTATCATCTTTATTCTAATACAATTTATTTTAACTTCTTTTACCTACTGGCAACTCCTACTCTTCGGGGTTAATGCATGGAGCAGAGCATAGTCTCATGAATTCTGATTTCTCTGAGTATATTTTCAACATTTTCCTACTTCCTCTGAAATAGGTGTTGTAGGTTGAAATTGGTATTGTGAGGCTGTTGCCGACTGCAGCAACATCAGAGGTGGAATATTCCCAGGCGTCCAACGTTTGGGCCCATTTCCCTATCCGCCCGAGTGCTTCTGACCATCACACCTCGTACCCCTCCAATGTGCCCTGTGTCATGTTAGATCCCTGGTCCCCGATTCACCGAAATTCCCAGAGCCCAGACTCACTCCTGTGCGGGAAATCAATTATCTTCACTCATCACAGAAAACCAACTTTTAAGTGCCGTCCATCATTTATCCAAACACCTCGTTCCTGGCGTTTGCTCAGGCCCCCTCCCTCACCAAATAAAACTCTTCTCCTCGAAGGCTGAAGCCGGTGATGAACATGTGTGCCTGTGTTTAAACTGGATCATGGCTGCCACAAGTGAATTATCCCAGTAAAATCATTTCATCCTCCGTGGCTGTCTGTTCACCGGTACTTAGGCAGACAGATACTGAAATACCAAAGTACTTGAGCAGCTACAGGTGGGGCCTGGGGTGGAGAATCAAGGCTTCATTTTACTTGACTTTGATGACTTACACGTATTAGTCAAACAGAAAAAGCTGTCTTGTTATTAAATGATCAGAATAATCAGAAATTCCTCAGTGTGTTGGTTTTTTTTTTGCATGCCAATAAGTTTTAACTGCACAACCCAAACCTTTCTCAACCTTCATTTAGGATTAAAATTAACTGATTCTTCCCTGGAGACTCCTGTAGCGAACCTGTCTCCTCTCCACTCCAGTCCCCCACCTACAGCTGCAATTAGTGACTGGCGAGAAGGAAGGGGACGAAGTCATAAATTAGGCTTGAGATAGCAGATAGCAGCCTGTAAATCGCAGTCTGCCCGAGCAACTGCTCTCAGCAAAGACTTCATATTTGGGGATGTTTTTTATTGGAGAAATCATGAAATTAATCACAAACGTACTTTCTGAGGGCCCGATCCAAAGCCAATAGGTGTCAGGAGAAAACTGTCATGGGCTGACCTCCACGGCCGTGCTTTTTGCTGGTTATCTATATGATCGCCAAACTGGTTTTCGTGCTGAACATCTTCTGTGTTGTGTGCCTGAGCCTTGCTGACCCTTTTTTAGTTTCAGCTGAACTGGTGCAGCCACCTTCAGGGGAAGAGTCTTGCTTTTGATCAGTACCCAAAAGAAAATAAAAATGCAAGTGTTTTACTGCCAACCTCCGAGACACCAACCTTTGGAGACATACCTGAGTTGGGATGAAGAAGCCCTCTGGGGATCAGGAGTCAATGCCATAAAAATAGATGTTTATTGGGAACATCTCTGAAAAAACCCCACAGGGCTGAGCGTTGAGTTTTGCCCATTGGGATGTATCAGGGGACAGTCCCGGGCACCCGGGGCAGCTCCTGGCATGGGTGTTACCGGGGCAGGACAAGGGCTTTGTGGGCTTAGGCAGGACATACAGGTGGGCAGCATCCTCTATGTCACCGACACAGCCAGAAAGTGACAAAAAGTGGATTTTTCAAAGCTTCCATTTGTTCCTCTGCTATCTAAATTTATGAAAGTCAAGCACCCAAATCCCCAGGATTTGCTAATGCCCCTCAGTGTATGCACTTTCTGACCAGACTTTGAATATCTGAAATGACTAAATATCGAGAGCAGGAAAGTGGATTGAATAGAGACGTCCTAGCCTCATAAAAATCTCTCCTCTGCCTCTTCTCCCATATAGCTTTTCTTTTCTTTAAAAAAAATAAAAATCTGTTCCCATATTTAGGTTCGGCTCCTCCTGTGAATCATGCTCAGCTGATTTTCGAGGACCTTTCATTCTCTCTCTGCCTCACATGTTAATCCAAATCTCCTTTCTTAATTAAACTTTTTTTTTCTACAAGACTCTTTAACCTCCGTTTCCAAGTAGCAAAATCAAATCCAGCTCCTCTTGATAAGAAAAACTCATTTCTGGCTGATTGACAAGTTTAATTAAATACCAATATTTTCTTTTAATTGCTAGATTATTACCAAGACAGCAGCTTCAAGGATTATTATGGGTGCACAGGGAAATGGTACCTAAAGACTGAGCTGCACAAACGGTTCTTGCTTTCTACTTTCCCTTTCCCAGAAGGGACTGGATCTGCTCAATGTTACTTGGAGGGGCAGCGTACGGGCAGGCTCTGAGCTCTGATCACACCTGATTAAGGTCACTGACCTTCCTGTGCTTAACTGTGGTCCTGAGCATCCCTATAGACATGTATATGATATCTCTGTGGGGACCTTGAAAGCTGCTTCTGCTCGCCGCAGCCCGCAGCCCCATCCAACTTGCTGGGGCTTGGGTTGTTTTTTTTTTTTAATTTGCTAAGATACAAGATGTAAGCAGCCAAGCCATGCCAAGCCTTGGTCCAGATATCTCTCTGTTTACACTGCAAATTGCAATTAATAACCGAAAGATGGCAGGATGGAAACTGCATTATGAAAAACATCCCGTCCACATTCCTGGGGCTTCTCCATATTACGACACTCCGCGGTGTTGCAACACAGTGTTGGTTGGTTGAGAAAGTGGAAAAACCTGGTTATGGGTCTATTGCACCATTGTATGTGCCAATAGCCATTATCTTTCCAAAACCATCGAACGTCTAAAGAAAACAGGGTGACCATCGCAGAGCAGGGATTCTCTAATTAATTCAGACTTCATTCATAATGAATCACTGCTTATTTCAGTTGCAGTCTGCAAACAGGCATGAGAGTAATCATGTACATATGTGAAGCCTCATTTTCAAGGATTTATTCTTCACACTGATTTTAATAAATTATTGGTGAGTAGTAGGCAATTACAACTGTCTTTTTTTTCCCAGGTAGTTACACTTTGTTAGACTGTTATTACAGAAAACAACCTAACCGTAACAAAAGAGGCTAATAGGTCTTCCCTCCAACACACAAAGCAGCCCTTCCCCTGTTGTCCTAATGTTATTTGTGGGATATGAGTCAGACGCTGGTTTTGTATGAAAAATAGAGGAACAGAGCTGAATCACATGAAAGGTATCATGGTAATGGTCTTGGTGACAGGATAAAGCCCCAAGAGCCAAGTCAGATAAACTTCCCTAACAAGACCTTCCACTGTCCTCCATAAACCATATAATATGGCCTCGGATAGGAAAGCTAGTAAATAACTCTTTCAAAGAGCAGTTACACCCCCAAGCTCCCTGTCTTGACAAAGATACTGTCATGATGCCAAACAATTCATCATACCCTATTAAGATGTCAAAGCTGGAAATTCTCTTTAATTTGTTTATGTATCTTAGGAAACTGTTTATGGTTTCCCATCTATTAAAGAAACGCTATTTAATATGTATTAACTGGCCTGTAGTTTTTATATGGTCTTTACTGTAACTTTGATGACATACAGGAATGAGATAGGCTGGGGGGATCCTGATCACTGACCAAAGAGACGGAGGACCCTTGATGCCTTTCCTAAGCTTGTTCCTGACCGGTCCATTAAAACATCAGGCCACAAGTTCACTGAAGCAGGAACTGCGTGGTGAGGTTGATGTTACTTATCACTGAAAGCAAAAGAGGTTGGCTCTCGGTTCATCCCGACACGAACTGGCAGAGAAGGGCAGTGTTGTGCCAGAAATATCATTCGGAGAGCCGCTCCCTCACACATACCTCTGAGATCTACTTCATTTTTTAGGCACTTATTTCAAGGCTATCTTAACCACAGATTTTCAGTATGATTCTCACTAGGCACCTTCACCAAATTTGCATCCACATAACATTAGTTAATGACTGTGATTAGGTTATGATTTCATCTATTCCTGCTTTTCACAATTAAATTTGAACTCAATGCTGGCAAATAATTCAGATTTTCAAATAAGTGGTCTCCTGTTCTCCTTCTGAAATCCTGAGATCGCCACAGCCTCTGGGTTACTCCTCCACATCAGTATACCCATGGTTCAGTCCACATGATGCCAAGCAAACAGCACAGGCCAAAAGGGTTCATGATAGCATTTTTATAAAGTTAAAAACAGAAACACTGACCACCAATAGTTTCCATGAAATAACCTTCACGCCATGAGATACATTTCTGAGGCAATATAAGGGATTTCAGCTATAACACTCCCATTAAATTAAACAAAAGCCATGAGACAGACTCTCCACATACATCACAGGCTTCAAGATGACCCAGAAGCTTCAAAATTCAGCTTTCAATTTAGTTGATTTATTTTATGGCATATTGCCCCATCGCATAACTCCTTTAATGTGCTGTTGGTTTTCAGTTCCATACACACTCTGGGCTGAGCTGTTAAGTATTTTGGAGCATGAGCATATATGACATGCTAATAGGGGTGATCTTCGTACTACCAAGCTGCTCCTCCTTTTTTCAGTAGATTTTATTTCTAGTTCTCCAATATTTGAAATTTCCCTTTCATCACCAAGAAGGGACAGGCTTCAGCATCTCAAGATCATAGAATCACAGAAGGGCTAGAGTTGGAAAGGACCTTAAAGATCACCCAGTCCCACCCCCCTGCCATGGGCAGGGACACCTCCCACCAGCCCAGGTTGCTCCAAGCCCCATCCAACCTGGCCTTGAACACCTCCAGGGATGGGGCAGCCACAGCTTCTCTGGGCAACCTGCGCCAGTGCCTCACCACCCTCACAGGAGAGAATTTCTTCCTAATATCTAATCTAAATCTACCCTCTTTCAGTTTAAAACTGTTCCTCCTCATCCTATGGCTCCACTCCCTGATCCAGAGTCCCTCCCCAGCTCTCCTGAAGTCCCTTTATGGACTGGAAGGGGCTCTAAGGTCTCCCCGTAGTCTTTTCTTCTCCAGGCTGAACCCCCCCAACTCTCTCAGCCTGTCCTCACAGCAGAGGGGCTCCAGCCCTCAGATCATCTTTGTGGCCTCCTCTGGACTCGTTCCTTTTTCTCATTCAGCTTTTCCTGTCCCGTCAGTGATGCAGCAGTGCTCTGCACCAGTTCCTCAGCTGGCACCCAAGGTGGAAGGTCCCAGAGAGCCACGTTAGTTCATGGGGAACTGCATCCCACTCCCCTGGAAGCACCAGCGCTGCCCTCCCCATGAGAGCCAGCCCCACCTTGCAACCTCCAGGCAAAGGCGTTTGGATGGGAAGAAGGGTTATCCCCATGTTAACTCCGAAGAGTCAGAGCGAACCCTGAGCTCTTGCTCAACACTGCGAGCGCTGCGTGTGTGAGAGCGGTATCTGATACGCTAATTAGTGAAAATTGTTTCCTTTCCAACATCCTGTTATTTTACCCGTGTGGTGATTTACTGATGTTAAAAATTGGGTTTGGCAGGTGGAGTCGTCCTTGCTGCTGGTAACTGCCAGAAAAGCAGGTGTCTTGTTTCTGCTTTTAAGAGGCTTTTTGGTTTTCTTTGCCTGGATACCTTTTTTTTTTTTTTCTTTTTGAATATACCTTCCCTTCCTTCATGGCTTTGTTCTTTGAAATTCATATCTTTTTTTTTTTTTTTCCTAATCTCTGATTTTGGAACGTTTCCATATTTGACTGTCGCTGGTATTTAAACAACTTCCTAATCTCTAGGATTTCCTTTCGTCTGTAAATCACCTTTAAAAACCCCAGCAATCCCTTATTATTTCCTCTTTCATTTTCATTGTTTCATCTCTAACAAGCAACATTAAATCCAGAGAGCATTTAAGACCAATTTCAATTTCTGCATGAAAAAAAAAAAAAAAACCCCAACATTTTTTCAAGCCAGAAGTAGGACTTTTGCCAGAGGGAATATTTGTTCTCTCTAGTAACAAGGTGACATGGTGCCAGTTCAGTCTAATTTCACGTGGGGCCAGGAAAGGTTCGCTTAAATGGCTGCAATATTCATTCAGCGTTTCTTTCAGAGAGTGTCCTCAATAAACTCAGAGCTGCGTGATGTCCGCTGAGTTGTTTCCTTCCTCCCAGGGAAATAGGAGGACTGTACTTATTTTCACAGGTAGCAACAAAAGAGACCATCTGCTCGGCTATTTTATAATCAGCTTATTTATCTGCATGTGGTCACTGCAGGAGGCTTCAAACGTGCCCCCCGAAGCCGATGGCCGGAGGGGAGCCGCGATGTCTGGGTGCTCTTTGGGACGGGGACCGGCATCCGCCCCTGCGTGTTCCACCCCATGAGCGGTCCCTTTGGCTGCGCCCGTAGCTGATGTCGTTTGCACATGTCGTTATTTGCAAAAGCTGGGCTGAGACCCAAAAGGGCAACAGGTGGGGCGAGAAATCAGCCAAGCGGGCACGGCAAAGGGGGAGAGAAGGGGGCAATGAGTTTTCTTGGCAATTATCTACCTGCAGCCTTCATAGATGGAAGGAGCCCGGCAGCGTCGCTAATTGCAGCAATCAAAGGAAATCACGTCTTGCCGCTTGCCTCCATGACATTTTTCTCCCTGTACGTGAGAACAGAGATGAATTTTCCGGTTGCGTTTGAAGATGACGATTTCAGAGATTTTGCAAGAGGATTAGTTACACATTTCAGCTTTCAGGGCTGGAAAAGGAACTTGTATGGAAAAGAGAAATTCGGAGCTTTTTGTGTGATTTTGAAGAACGCTATGGAGAGCTGGACATCAGTCAGAGCAAAAATGGTCCCCATGTATATCGGATCGTCTATATCTTTAAAAGAGCAATTGTGCTTTGAAGCACAATAGGAAAATAGAGATTTTTATCTCGATGAGGTATGAAGATAATTGCACTCAGGCGCTTTAATCAGCGTGCTTCAGATTTAAGCAGATGGATACAGAGGGCAAATCTGTGAAGGATGAATTATTTATTTTGGGCACACTAAAACTTTGTCTCTTAAAGGTCATCAAACTTTCAACAGAATTGACAGAGTCTGCTGCATATGTGAATGCGATTAATCTTCTCATTAGTGAGAGGCAACATTTTCTTTTGAACTTGATATGCCTGGTAGGGGAAAAAAAAAAAAAAAAACACACCAGAACGAAATCATTTATGGAAAAATACAGCTGAAGAGCATCTGTTTGTCTTACATCAGTGGTTCTGCCCAACTGCTTAAAAAAAAAATTAAACTGGAAACCTTAGAGCAGAATAATATGCTCTGTCCAGTGGGCACAAATATTTGACATATCTATAATTTTTAATAGGATTATAAAATTAAAAGCCCCCCCAGTCAAGCAGCATTTATCAATTAGTATGATGCCTCTTTAGTGGCTGGCTAAGGGACTTCGGTGTCAAAGGCAATAAAAGAGCCATTTACACCCTGCACCAGAAATCAGCAGTGAATGAAGAAGAAAGAAATGCCATTGTTCACGATTGACTTCCATGAGACTGCCCGCATGGGTAAGCTTAAACACATGCAGGAATGGCTTTAAACCATTTACCATACTTTGCATTTAAATCAGGCGTGGCTCACAACTGGGCCCCCAGCTTGAATTTATCCATCTGGATCCTCGTCGGTGGGGCCAAACTTTCATTTCTGAGGTTACGTGGCGTTTCTGACGAGGCGGGATGGTCGTCCACAGAGGGCTGGGACGGCGGTTACGCTCCCACAGCTGGAATTTCCAGCGGGATTTCACACGAGTGAACTCGGTGCGTGCCCATGTGCCAAAGGGGTTTATAGGCAAAGGTAACTCAGACTGTCCCCTGTCAGCACAGGGAATCAATGGGGGGAAAAAAGAAAGAAACTGCATTATTAATGGTGTTAAATAAAGAGATGAAAGGTCATGAATGATTAAAATATTGTGTCGTTCGGTGAAAGAGGCCTCCAATGGGTACGCTATAATATGGGACCACAGACAGGAACGCTATCAATAAAAAATTGGCCAAGGCCTCATGGTGTTTAGGATCTGTTCCCTGTGCTGTCGATGCCCCAGGAACAACTGAAAAACTCATTTAATGGTCTTTCCCAACATATAAAATAGGGATAATAATTATCTTTCATTTTCTCCGAAGTACTTTGAAATATGCAGCTGAAAGATGCTGAAGGTAAATTATGTGTCACTAGCTGCTTCCAGTAAAAAGCAGTTTCTATCACTTTTATTAAATAGTAACTTATTTTTAAATAGATACTATTTAAAAAAAACATTTTATGTGATTGCTTTTGTATAAAAACTCTTTAATCTATTGCAGTAGGCAGAAAGTGCTCTGTGATTTTTCAATCAAACAACTAAATGAGCTAATTAGGGACAGGACAAGTCTTACTCCATCACGCTGCTTAGCGCATTACTGTAATCCCGACATTCAGACCATTTGACATTAACAAATGCCTTAAGAAATCCTCCACGGAGGGATGGAGAGAGAAGCAAGAGGAAGAGCTGCACAGGCGTGGGCATGGCTCTGCGAGCAAGAGCCGCCAACCAGGAATTTGGCTTTTTTTTTTCCGTGTAGACGTGCCCAAGGCTGCGGAGAAGCATCCTCCCAGGTCGGGAGAGCACATTGCTCTGGGCGCCAGGTTACCTGTTAAGGCAGATGTGCCCTCAAAACCAGCGTTACTGGAGGTAGAACCAAACCGGCTACACAGACTTTGGTAGGTGGTGCCATCCCTGGAAACGTTCAAGGTCGGGTTGGACGGGACTCTGAGCAACCTGATCTAGCTGAAGGTGTCCCTGCTCACGGCAGGGAGGTTGGACTAGATGACCTTTAAAGGTCCCTTCCAACCCAAACCATTCTATGATTTTATAGAAAGATGCTATTCCTTCCAAAAGAGTAAATGAACAGGAGGTGATTTGGTGTCTGGCTTTCATTTTACCACTGAATTCCTCCACAGAAAGTAAATGTTTAATCCTCACAGCCTAAACCAGAGCTGACCTCCCCATCTCCTCCAGCTCCTACAAACCACTCACCAGACACTTCTGAGAAGGGAAGGACGAGGACACGCCATGTAGGCAACCAGAGTTCAAAAATACAGATAACATCTTCATGTTACTGTCAAATTAAGGATATTATGTGACTACTGTATGTGAAAGGGGGCAATTAATTTAATTAAATAACTGATAGTGTTCCTTAAAATTACATATCTTCTCTCCATCTTCTCTGCTTAAAAATCAATAGGAAATTACAGTCTAATGTACCTGAATATTAAAACTCGGAGATTCATGTAGAATAGGAAAAAAGCTGAAATCCTAGCAATTACTCAGATGACACAGTTATTGAGTTAATGACACAGACCTGAGTTGATTTTTATTCCTGGAGTGGGGCCAGGATAATATTAACGGTTACTTTTGTGACTCTGATCAGCACAGAGTCTTCATTGTGCTCAGCAAGAGCAAACATTTGCACAAACGGTACCTTCTTTTTCATTGCACGGACTGCAGCATTACTACCTCAAAGCACAACACGCACATGTTGTAGTGTAAGTTCCTCTCTACTCGGGAAAGCATTTCAAGATGCGCAAAAGTACCTTTTTTAATCAAGATGTGAGCAACATAAATGGCCGAGGCTATGCATTAGCTTTCATAAATAACTACTCCGCAATAGTTTCTCAAATATAGCTGCACAAAAAGCGCTGCGGCTGTTTCAAAAACCTGCAGCCAACCCAAGAGCTGCCATAAAGACAGCGCTTTGTCTGAAACCCAACCTCCTAGGAGGAATATGGCACGGCATTTTTTGGCCTTAGGCTGAAACGAAAAGCCCTTGGGTGCTTCATTTGCAATGATGTGGTTTAGACGGGGGAAAAAGCTCAGCAAAGCCCAGTGACGGCGTGGGCGCCCCAGGAGACAGGGCAGGGCGAGCTGGTGTTGGTCCAGCTCTGCTGCCAGCACGGTCCAGGTCGGGCATCCACACGGGTACTTACAAGACCCTCTGAAGACCTAAATCAGCCCAGGCCAAGTGCAAGGTCCTACACCTGGGTCGGGGCAATCCCAAGCACAAATACAGGCTGGGCGGGGAATGGCTGGAGAGCAGCCCTGAGGAGAAGGACCTGGGGGTGCTGATCGACGAGAAGCTCAACATGTGCGATCGCAGCCCAGAAGGCCAACCGCATCCTGGGCTGCATCAGAGGAAGTGTACCCAGCAGGGCGAGGGAGGGGATCCTGCCCCTCTGCTCCACTCTCATGAGACCCCACCTGGAGTACTGCATCCAGCTCTGGAGTCCCCAACATAAGAAGGACATGGACCTGTTGGAGCGTGTCCAGAGGAGAGCCACGAGGATGATCCGAGGGCTGGAGCACCTCTCCTGTGAGGAGAGGCTGAAAGAGTTGGGGCTGTTCAGCCTGGAGAAGAGAAGGCTCCGGGGAGATCTTATTGCGGCCTTCCAGTCCCTAAAGGGGCTCCAGGAGAGCTGGGGAAGGACTTTTTACTGTGGCATGGAGTGATAGGACGAGGGGGAATGGCTTCAAACTGGAAGAGGGCAGGTTTAGATTGAACATTAGGAAGAGGTTTTTCACTTTGAGGGTGGTGAGGCACTGGCCCAGGTTGCCCAGAGAGGTTGTTGAGGCCCCATCCCTGGAGGTGTTCAAGGCCAGGCTGGACGTGGCCTCGGGCAGCCTGGTGTGGTGGGAGGTGTCCCTGCCTATGGCAGGGGGGTTGGAACTCGATGATCTTCAAGGTCCTTTCCAACCTAAACCATTCTATGATTCTATGATTCTATGATAAAACGACACAGCCGGGAAAGCTGCGGCATCGTTTGCAACGGAAAACTGGTCTGAAAGGAGGCTGCTGAGCATCCCCCAAGCTGCAAATCCCCCAGCCCCGTGGCAGGGCAGCGGGCAACCATCTCCCGCACCGCTGACCTTTCCCCACAAATATCCAGATTTATTTGCAGCACAAACTTTGCACAGAAACACTCAAAACTCAGCTCGGAGATGCTGTGCATCTACCAGGAGCAGAGCAGTAATTAAAAGAGTGAAAGATGTGCTGCCAAATATCACGGTGTGGTGGTGTTTGCACGGTGAGCAAAGCAAGCTTCAGAGGCTGTGTTCTTTGCAGAGATTTTCTTTCTCGAGAGGAGATTGTAATCAAACTACCCTGGGAAGAAAAGGGCCTTTGAACAACATACTTCATAAAATTCTAAATTTAAATTTAAACACACACACAAATCATTTCTGAATGTTTATTTCATTTCACAAGGGGAAAATCCCCCGTCCTTTGGTTAGAATTATTACCTTTTAATGGGTACCAGAAGATTTGATCATTGCCATAATTTTTCCCAGGATTTTTCTTCCTTCGTGCGCCCACAGCGTTGCCTTGTTTTGCTCTTTGCAGCAGTCCCAGGAACGTGCCCTCTATCCAACGGGACAGACAACCGGGTGGTTTTAGCAGCACCTGAAATTTCCAGCCAGGTCGGAGCAGGCAATCTAGGCAGAGATTTTAGACTGGAGATTAGAACTAAAACAGAGTGAAAAACAAAGGAATAAAAGCTAAAGGGTTACTATGAGCAATTTCTTTGGCATAAGGTACCGCACGTAACAGAGAATGACTTTATGATTTATTGTCAGTTTGGAGGTACCACATGTGAGATGCCTGAGGTTCCTCTCTTAAAAAGTAAATCCAAACTGGTGTGACGATTTCTGGACTGAGGTGACATAGAGCTTATGATTTCTGGTTGCGTTTTTAACATAACAGCTAGGAGGTGCGACGTGTTGCTGGTGTGGGCGTGCGGATCCCCCACATGGGAGCTGGGGAGCAGGGGAGCACTAAAACAGTCCCTACACCACCGAGAGGCTGAGCTGGGAAGTCAGATTGACTTAATTTATTGCATGGAGGAGGTCTGGAAAGTGGAAAATTACCCAAGGCTGAACAAAGAGGCTCAGCTGTAGCCATGGGGACACACAGAGGGGCCGAGCACCACCCAGGACGACTGGGTCGGGAGGAAGGACAGACAGACGTGCCGCTGTACGGGGCTGGCTCCGCTTTCGCTGGGGAAGCGGCGCGGTCAGAGCAAGCTGAGCTGGGCTGGGACGGACGCTTTCGGCTATTTTAAGAAGTAATAAGCTGCAGGGTAAGTATCTCAGACGACGCCAGAAGGGTTCGACTCCTATGAACGCACTGATACATGGAACAGTAGTACCGTGTTTAAGCACCATCAGGATGCCCAGATTCTCCCCAGCCCCACAACTGAGAGCTACGGGGAGCAAAAGCAGCCAAGAGATGCACGTGAAGCTATGGGAAACCTGGTATAACAGCCAGGACGTCTCTTCTCCTTTCATTGAAATGAAGCAATTAACTCTCCTAAATCCCACCCTCGCCTGTCTCCTGGCACAGAAAGGACATTCCCGTTTATTCTACGAGATACTCAAGCCTGTGATTTAAAGAAAAATCTTTACCCTTGTCTTGGTGCCCTGGTCAGTCCCACCATTGTAACAGGACTTCATTGGATTGCTGGGGCAATTTTATTTCTTACTGGTAAACCAGACTTCCCTCCAGTTACCACCTGTTTATCGTCTGCCTGACACAACATTTCTTTAATCAAAAAATTCTTTTTAAATCACTTTTTTGGTCAAGGCTGTCATCGCTTAAGAGCGGCAGTTTACAAACAGACCGCAGTTACAGACCCTTGGAAAAAGGGCGGCAGGAGATTAACGCTCTATAAAGGATGAGTAAATGCGTGGGAACCTGTTAAAACGGTAGGAAACGAGGAATTGTGAACACGTGCCCCGGCAGCATCCAGAAATTTGTCCTGAACCTCCTTTCATCCGCACCGGCGAAGCCGCGCCGTGCCCCGGTACGGAACCCCGGCGGGCGCAGCCCATGGTCCGGCAGCATCCCGCGCTCGCACGCAGCCGCGCCGCGGAGGGAGAGATTTATTTATACTGCACGGGAACCGATTCCCACCCCTGCTTTGAAGTGGGCCGCTCTCTGCGCGGCCGCAAGAAGCAGCTCCCAGGGCCAGCATCACCCCTGCGTGCCGTCGGAGCAGCCAGGATGGGGAGAGAATCTGCCCAGACCCACTCCCGGCTTCAGGAAGAGTTTGCAGACATGATACGTTTGATTTTACCTGCTCGTCGTCACTTTAGGGGTGCAAGAGAAGAGCACGCACACGCAAAAAAAAGCATTTCAAAACCTTTCTCTTTTTTGGTGCGGCTACTGATATCAGAGGGTTACCTAAAACTGCATCAGCCTATGCAGAAATCTCATATATAATCTTATGTAGATACATCGTGTAGACCAGCAGCCTTATTTCTACTCTCTGCCAAGCTGATGTAAATCTGATTTTCTGCAACTGAATTATGGGAGAAAGAGAAATTCCCTGCACGCACGAGCTCCATTCCCAAACCTGGAGGAAAGAAGACGCCTGCACTTAACCTGATGTGGAAGAAGAAAAGCTAAAACACAGAGCGTGTCCTGTCTGTGAGTGAGGAACAGCACTTAAAAGGCAATAATCACAATGCTTTTCTAGTTGAGCTGCTGAAGTTTTAATCATTGCTGGGAACTCAATTAGTCACTGTTATGAAGCAGCCAAATGGACTGAATGTCAGAGTGGAAATATTTGCCGTTAACAACTTGAAATATTCCAAAACAACCCTATTTGGGGTATATTATTCCTACCGAGTTGCCAAAATCCCGCAGCTACCGCAGACCTGCCGGGAGCCTATGGTGTGGTAACCTCAGACCCAAACAACGCCCAAACCCCCGAGCGATGCCCGGGGAACCGCGTGAGCCGCTCCAACCCATAAGGTTTTTGACTTGGAGGAGGACCTCGGGTTCTCCAGAACTTACAGACCGTGTCTCGAAGCCCTTTGCTACTTTACAGTTAGAGGCTTACTGAGAAAAAGGGCAGCGCGGAGGGGGAGCACGGTTCCCCCGGCAGCCGTGCAGGGGTGAGAACCCCTGGGAAAAGCGGAGCGGTGGGTGCTGGGGGAGCCCCGATGCGCTGCAGGCAGCTGCCCCGGCGCCGATCCCTCCTCCAGGTTTCCTTCCTGGCTAATTCGGTCTCTGTGTAATCTCCTGCGAGATGATGTACAGGGTTTTTTGGAAGCCTCACCAAACCCACGGCTGATTTTTGTTTTGTTCCCAAAGAGTTAACTCACGCCAAGGAGGCTGCAGGGTGTGGGCGGTGGGAAGCCTCCCCTGGTGCTGGGTGTAGGGGAGAAGCAGCGTTTCTCCTTGTTTGTTGTTCCCGTGGCTCCATTCCTAGGAGCTGCGTCCCAAAAGCAGGCAAGGAAAGCCCAGGGGAGGGAAGGGAGAACGCTGCAACCTGCCCGGACCAAAGGGATCTAAGAAACACGTGGAGCTCAAGCACGGGAAGCCCTGCCAGGGCTGCGATGTCGCACAAATGACTGGGGGTTCAGTGGTTTAGGACATAACCCACAAAACAGCTTCCTTCTCCCGTCTGTGGGGCACCAGGTTCTCCCCACGGCTTTGGGGAGTCAGCAGCCCAGGCCCTCGGAGGAGGCGCATTAGCGGAAGGACCGCGCTCGAAACAGATTTTCTGGAAAATGATGATTCCCACATGGTCTCAAACTCCTGGAGAAGCTCCCACTCCCACCTCGCACGCTCCGAGGGCGCTCGCTGGCTTCAGCGGGGGCAGCACGGGATGCTGAGCTCCGGTACCTCTTTTTAGGACCAGGATGAGCCCAGGGGAAGGACAGGAGGGGAAGAACCGGGCTGGGGGCTTCGTTTGAAGTGAGGCTCTGCTCAAAATGAGCATGGAGCTCCAAGTCGGGCTGTGGGACGCAGCAGCAGGACCACACAGCCAAGAAGCCCACATTTCTAGCACAGCTGCTGAGACGCCTCCTCACTGCGAAGGTGACAGGGAGGAATCCACAGCTGACATATACATCTTTTTGCTGCAGCATTTCATGTCTTTTCTCAGGCACTGTAACTAATTATGTGAATTTAAAAAAAAAAAAAAAAACAACACAGATTTTGCCAGCAGACATTAGACTTAAACAAAAAAAAAAAACCAACCTACCGGGGGACAATTCACATGACCAACCAGAAAAAAATGGTAAACAGCTGTGCCGTAACATCTGTACTGCAGAGTCGGACTCTGCAAGAAGGAGTAAATGACCAGAATATAAATTGCCAATAAATCCCGTATTCAAGCCCAGACCACGCTCGGGGGCAGGAGGGAGCCGGGAGTCGGGCGGGCTCCTTTCCTCTCCCGGGACGGAGAGTCACTGAGGGTGGGACTGATTCAAAGCCAAATTTCTACTCAAAGTGCATTTTTTTAGAAAGGTGCTGAGTCTAAGTGCAGAGGTTCAAGCTCTCCTTTGGTCCATCACCCCTCTGCTGATAGCTCCTAGTTGGCCGGTCCTCGTGGCGACGTGGTGTTTCGAGCTGCGACCAAAGCCGGGGCAGGTGCCTGTAATGTTTTCATCTTAAATTACAGAAATGGAAGCTTATGACACGCGTTTACCTCTCACGTTTGCCCCTTTAGGCTCGCTCCCTCCCAGGTGGAAAAAGAGCCCAGCGATGAGGACTTCCTGCAGTCCCAGCAGATGCTTCTCGTGCGTAGGAAGCTGCGTCGCTTCGCTGGGCTCTGCTCCTGTTGCAATCAGTCAGAGTTGTCTTTAATTTCTCAATCTGGAGTAATGAGATTACATTAGACCCCGCGTTCTCAAACCGTTTTAGTTGAATTCTAGACTTCGTTAGCCTGATGGCTCAAAATCAAAAGACAACCACCCTCTCCATTTATTTTCACAGTTGCTAAGCCCATCTCATGACAGGGCACGACTCCTCGATTTTGAATATTTATGGTTTGCTTTGCTAACGGGACCAGAGAGAAGGAGGAGCTTGGGGACCACTGGCTCCTGCTGCTTTCGGTCACAGACCGAGGCCAATACGTGTCTGCAAAACACGCTGATGCGGCTAAATCGATCCGGCAGAACTTGGATCTGGGCTATATTGCCCCCAAAGGATTTCTTAATATTGACATAAATGCCTGGGATTTTTTTTTTAAATACCCATTGCGATTCCCACGTGCTGAAGCCGCATCCCGGGTGACACCGTCCGCACAGGGCAGCAGCATCCCAGGGCTGGGGGGGGCTCATCCATCGCGTCCCCAACGGGTCTGTGCTCTGCCAGTGCCTCTTAAAAGAGGGTCATTTAAAGCACCCTAAAGAGCTGAAGGCATAGTTACTCCCCATACACTTTTTTTTTTTTTAAATTACAAAAGTAATTAATGCCCTGTCTGTTGAGAGGCAATAAAATGAATTTGCTGAAAATTGCAATTTAAGCCTATTTCAGGTGAGCCGAATTAATTAAAACACTGAGTAAATCCAAACAACAAACACGTACAGAATACGACCCAAAGCGATCTGAAACAGCCACTAAGTACCTTCTCATTAGTGGCAGGGGAAGGTTTTTTGGGCCCTTCTCTTTAGGTTCAAAAAATCTAAAAAGTTTTTTTTTAAAAAAATAGATTAATAAGTTTTAATAACATATTCATGTTCATTTAGCAATATTTCTAAAAAGAATTAAAAGTATTTCCAAAACTGCCTATGTACTTTGTTCCAGCATTTTCTAGAAGAAATAGATTAAGTTTTTAAGAGAAAAAAATAATTATTTTTCTTTTTGAAACCATTGAAAAGTGGGGAAAAAAGACCCTATCATGTGAAATGACTGGTAACAATTTTTTCCAGCAACGTTTTAGATCTTTCAGCTAACTGGAAAAGTTGCTATATCTTCACTCTGACTCTCTCTAGAGAATGTACTTTGATATCATTAATTAAAAAAAGGGGCTGAAGAGCAGCCTACCGAGTTTGCCTCGAAATCTCAGCTTGCATAAATCAAAGGAGAGCCATAAAAAGGGACTCGGAGGTTTACAAGAGCTGTGAATCTGCCCCGTTTTCGCTATAAATACGTGCACCGGAATGTCACGTACGCTTTCACGTGCTAATGGCAGCGTCATATTAATGCTGTGAAATCGCACTTGTGAGCCGCAGACTTTAAATGTCACCTGGGGGAAAGGATTTTAGAACAGTTTTGAAAACTTACATTTGGCTGAGGGATGAGGAAAACGGACGGTCCTTTACACTTTTTATTTTTTGACTCCTCCGTTAATAGTGACGTGCTGTGGCTTATCACATAATGCGGCTGGCGACGCGCCAAGCCCCAGCGAAACCAACTGAGGAAATCACCGTGACCATTTCGGGGCTGGGATGATGAGTTTTGGTAATGAATATTTTAAGCTCCTTTTGACATTTGCAGCACTCGTTCCCAGAGCAGAGCTGGATTTAAAAGACAAGTAGAGGACCCTGGCGGGGTCCGACGGCACTTGAGCTGTCGCGCTCAGCACGAGCAGCTAATTACACCGGTGCCAAAGTCCTGCAGAACCTGCTGTTCCCGCCGGCTCAAGCTTAGGAGTTAACTTCAAGTCTCTCCTTCAGATCATTCCTCACTTTGAATTCTGTCTGTAATGCTTTTTGTGTTCGATGTCTCGATGTGTGTAATTAATTAACCACCGTAGGTGCTGTTAGCTTCCCGTCAGATGGAGCCCTTTGGTTGCTAGACGTGGCTGAGCCGTGTTGCTCTGTCCGTGAGCTGTGGATGAGGGTGTCTGGGTATCTGAATTTTGACTGTTTTCCATTATTCCTTCGATCTATCGATACACCAGTAGGAAGGAGCTGGACCTGGGAGACGGTGTCTCCAGCAGCGTTGCTGATGGCCTTAGTAAACCTCCATTGTCCCCAAAAAAAAGGGAGACTGCATCTGATATCCCACGGGCTTTGGCTTCAATCGCCAAACTTTTACCAACTGCTACACCATTTTATATCATCATAATTAAGTTATTTTCTTCCACTTTGTGGGCTTGAAAGTGGGCACCTAGATTTATATATAGGCTTGTAAAGGCATGGCCTGAGCTTCGGAGGACCTAAGTACTGCAGTCTTCATTGCTTTCCACATTAGCCCTCTGAAAATCAGTGGCCGATGTCCCTCTGCTCTGCATTTCTCCCTTGTCTTATTTTAAGAGTGAAAGGAAAAGAGAAGGGAAACATCTGTCTACTTGCATAAAAAACACTGGTGCAAGTAACTTGGCCACACTTGGGTTGACCCTGCCATATTGCACCCCTTACCCATATTTACTGTATTCGCACGGACTTTTCCAAGCCGAATGCTCTGCACGGTTCCCAAGCCGTGACCCTGCTTGCTACGGGGAGGAAACAGCGGTCGGGCTCATGAGTCTGCCCGCTCCCGTCCCGTCGTCATCCCCCCCAGTAACCTGGAGCTATCGTTGGGTTTGTCATAGCATGTCACTAGAAAATAGCGCCGGAAAGACTGGGAGTGGGCGAGGTGATTGTGTCTTCTGAGCCTCAAACAGGGCCAAAAAAAGAAAACGAACTCAAAATAGAGCTTGAGATGCTCCTCCCGCAGAGATGGGAGATATTCCTCCCTGCAATGTGGGAGTCATCTAAACGTGAGGAAGAGAGCCTGCACAGATCTTTGAGGTTGGAACTAATCTCATATTTCAACTCTGTAATCTAGGACCATTAAATATTTATACTGTTGGGATACACACAAAGAAAATTAATACCTGTTCAAATGAAAAGGATCAAGCGAGGAAGGAGGTTAAAAGCAAAAGAGAACAAAACATCAAGTTGGATTTTCTTTCCATTTTTATTCTCGGCTCTCCTTCTGCTAATGTGTTATTTCACCCTCAATACCTCTGACAATACCAGCTGCTTTGATCCCAAAGGCTTATTTGCTCCCTAAATCAGCAAGTTTGCAATAGCTTAAATAAACTCCAAAAGGTTCAAAGCCCAACAGAGAGAGATAAAATATACTTTAGAAAGACACGGAGTCAGGAAGGCATGTGTTCCTTAATGACTTTCCTGGAGGCTATATCTCTTCTCCCCCCTCAACTCCTCCTTCTCATCCACCTTCCTTCTGTTTCCTGGCTTAAATTAGACTGAAAGATCTTCTGGAGAGTGATCGCATCCTTCCTGTGCGATGGGCCATGATCTGCACTAGAGCCCCTGGTCGATGCTGGGACTAATTTTCCATCTGTTGTCAAGGGTACCTCTTTGGTCCATTAACAAACAGCAAAACAAACAAAGCAAAAAAAAGGCCCGTTCACACACGATATATTAATTCTTATCTCCTCACTGCTCGTTTCTCATCTCCAGAGACTCCTTCTCAAATGCAACGGGTATTTTGCGCTCGTGCCACTGTAGCGGAGAGGCTGTGGATGATCATAACAAACCCGAACAAGTGATGGAAGCGGCCAGGACTGCTTTTATACACAGCGTAATTTATTACCTGTTGCATTCTGCTCATGGCAGGATTATGTCTGTCACAGCCTAAAAGGTGGTGCCACATGAGTAGGATGTCACACACGGTACTGAGTGTCCTAAAGCTGCAGCTGTAAAAAACAACTTGTCCTGAGTGTAGGTGTGGGGAAGGAGGAACAAATGCAGTAGAGATGAATTGGTTTTCTTTGAACATAATGAGAATTTTTGTCTGGGACAGCAGTGAGATCAAGGCCACGTTGTGCCCTGAGTTATATCCCTCTTTCACCCTCTTTTTGGATGACAACACCAATACTGCTTCTTCCATATGCTGCAGACTTCTGCCCTTCGCAAGACTTTCTCAGCAGTCAAATGCTAAGGACACACCCAGAGAGCTTTGCCGGGCTCCCTGCGCTTCAAATGCCTCAAGTGATGCTGCACAGTTTGAAAATGTGACTTCTCCAATGCTGCCATCCTTCAAAACGCACAAGGAGACTTAACGCCATGTGAAAGCCGAGCCTGTAACTTTCCCACTAAAGGGGGGAAAAAAAAGAGAAGAGTTGAACATTACGTGTGCTGCCAGTGCTCGAGCCTGCTTTAACCTTCATCACCTCCCCGGCACGCAGCGGCGCGGGGACCTGCTGCTTCGGGCTCGGCGCGTCGCCGTCCCCACGCAGCATCACCCGTCAAGCAGCGGGATGCCGACGTGCCGTCACCTCCCCGAGCTCCCCCACCCGCCCGTCCGCAACAGAGTCCACTCTCCTCCTTCCAGAATTTAGGGAATCTGGTTCAGATTAAAATAAATTCCACCCACTTTCTCACTAGCAAATCCGGGAGAACTCTCTGTTTTCTTTACTGGCAGAACATGGATTGTTAATTTATAATTGTTTGCTTTTCAAGTAGAATGGTTTCATGGGGATAGGTTGCTCATATTGCTGGAGGAAGATGGCATCTTCCCTTCTCCTTCTCCTCGTGGCTTGAGGGGAATGATCTGGGGAGTCTCTAAGTCACCTCATCGGGGGTCCAGCATTTTTCCAGGTCGCTCTGGCCACACACATCGCTGGTTACTACTGACTTTGATTCATTTCAAATATAACCTCTGGTCATTCGGTTTGCATAACGGAAAAACACTGGTGTGTGAAGCTTTGGGGTGCAGGGCAGGGGGAGCCACCGGGAGATGGCCACGGGTGGGATTATTTGCTCACAGCACGGTTTGCAAATGTACAAAAGAAATCAGCAGCCCCAACCAACACCAACACACACCTGGGACCAGTCACACGCACCCGAGAGGTACAAATGGGAGTCGGGCTGTGATTTACCCATCTCGCCTGGGTGTCTACTTTAGGAAGGCTGAAATTGCACCCAGAAGCGTCTGCTTCTGGTCCCCGTTACAAAGACAGCTTAAAACACCAAGCACACATGTGGGTCCTGATTTTTGACTCCCACCCCAGGTCCCAGTTTAGTTGAGAACTGGCAACGTAACGGTTCTTTACATCTTTAAACTCTTTCCTTTGCCTCTGCACGCCCTTGGTCCTCACAGGTCGGGGCACCCAGGTCACAGCGACAAAACCCAGTCTGTTTCTGCACAAACCCTTTCAAAACCTACAGAAAACCCGGTATGCTTATATATAGCTCTGCTTGCACCCACTAAGGGAAGAGTCACAAGTCAATGTGAGTGCTTTACAGCATTCCCTGTGTGCAACCTGCCTGTTTCCGAGCATCTTTATCAAACTGCCTCTGATCAACAACCACATAAAACCTTCTGCACGTCAAACTCGGTCTGACTCTTCTCTTCTAGAAGCAGTTCCTGTAGTTGATCTTAATCCAAGGCTTTCCAGCAGTAGAAAGTTACTGTGTATTAAAAACACATGTAAATCTTTGGTAGATTATGTCCAAAAATGCTGAGAACAACAAACATTCGCATTCAAGCAGTAGCCACCAACTTTGTTATAAATATTTATATAGGAAAACAGGCACAAATTCTTTGTTTACTGCACAGCGAAGCACTCAAAATTAAGGAATTTTTAAGTCCATATGCGGCATTCGTTAGCTGAAAATCTGTACTTGAAGTGACAAATCCTGGGTTTAGTTACACTCAGAGAGTTTCATTCTCCTGAACGGAATTTAAGGACTTTACATCTTTGCTAGCGGCAAAGAGGAGCGCTCATGGACCGTTCCCAACGGTGGCCATGTAAATGCCCTAAAGGCTCTCTGCTGTACATATATTAAGTCAAAAGGTGACTGCAGAGCTCCAGCTTTACCCCACCTCATTGGGGTTTACGTTACAGTCACATCATGGTGCTTCGGAGCAGACCAAAAGGTCTTCATTGGCAGGACAGCGTCCTTTTGGTATTTTCATGGGATGATTATGCACTAAATTAAATATGGACAAAAATAATGGTCCAGAGTATAAAGAGAGCCAGAGCCAGCAGACACTTTCCAGCTTGCATATTTTCCATGTGCATTGCGTGGCCTGGCTGCCGGAGAGAGCTTCTGGGGAGAACACAGCTCCTCGGGATCCTGTTCCCTCTGGTTCGTGCCACGAGCTCTCCCTCAGGCCAGGGCCCCCGGGCTCGACCAACGTGTTTTGGGAGAAGGAGCCAGCCCCGCTTTCCTCTCCCTTGTCACAGGGCAGGAGGAAAATGCCTGAGGACCCAGCTCCCGATTCCAGCTTTGCAAAGGAGCTGGAGATCAATCACCGGGACGGCAGGAGATGGGCGCCTTGCCAAAGACACAGACCCGGGAAGAAATCCTTTCGGATGTCTGTGGGCTTTGTTGGTTTCTCTCCCTTTTTCACAGCCTGTTGATAAGACAGAGAACTTTGTACGTTTGTGTGTGGGTTTTTTCCAGGATTCTCAAGCAGCAAGAGACTTCGGGGGCAGATACAATCAGCTTGACATCCATCAACCAACCAGACCCCTTAGGGAGAGTGAGGGTGAGACATCAACCCACAGATGAGCAGTTTTTCCCTTCGTCGTCAACATTTTTCTTTTCATTTCTAGGATCTTTCCTACAGCAAGATGCTTGGCCAGATCCCAGCTTCACTTCCCCAGGCAATGGATATGGGTGCATGCTAAAGCAAGGAGGGGAGGCAGCGTGTCCCTGGGGGACAGGGATGTGCCCACAAGTCACAGCCAGGGTGACCCAAGCGATGCCCTAGAGAACCAGCTGAATCAAGAAATTAGACTTGAATGCATACAAAATTTATGGGCGAGGGAATATTTTTTAACCCCCAATTTATAACCACAGAGTGCCTCTAAATGGATGGGTTCCCCCTCAGTACTGTTCCCAGGAAACAGCCGAGTGCACTCAGCCCCTTGGAAAGAGAGGGGAGAACGCTGACGAAGGTCTGATCTCACAGAGGGACAGGCTAAAAAAAATTAAACCTCCTTCCAATGGAGCAAACAATGAACTGTAAAGAGCACAAAATAAGCTGCAGATGATCAAACCTGGAATATTTCACATTAAATGTAAGGAGACAAGGTTTGCTAAAGGGTTTAACCTTTCCTCGGTGCCCTGTCCTACCTACTCACTTTCTCTATTTCCTTCGGATTTCATAATCTTGATAATTTCCTATTTTGGATGCAAAGTAATAGTCACTTAGGGAAAAATGTATCAAACGTAGGAGAGGATTTTTTTTTTCACTTCTGCTGCTTAATAACTTTAGGAATGTGGGTCAAACTATTTCTTTCTCTGCTTCTATTACATTAGTGACACATGTAGATTGTAGAGAGCTCCATGCGCCACGTTCCCCCGCATCTTTTTAAACTGCGTGAACTTAAGGCAAGCTTTTTTGGGACACCCCCAAACCAGTGCTGTACACTGCCTGGCAGGGGATTAGGTCAGGCTTTGAAAAGCTCTTTGCGACCCTCAAGCCAGAAGAATTCCCACAAATCTGAGGCATCATCACCAGGCAGGCATCCTTCCTAACCCCGTGGCCAGTGCGGTTTTTGGCCCACTGTAATTCAATACCTCGTTCAGAGAAAACCCTTGAGCGTCCAAAAAAGCAGCGTGTGTGAGGGAAAGGGACAGCGGGAACTCACAGAAAGGCAGCAAAAGAGAAAAAAAACCCGGTGCCTCTTAAAGGCAGAAGAGCCTGTTGTCAGGGAGGGTGCAGAGGGTATCAGCGCTACTGATGATGGCACACCAGCACCCACGGGTGATGAGCAGGATGGGAGCAAGCCACGGGCTGCCGCCCTTCTGCCAGGGGCAGGCAGGGCAGAGCCAGAAAGCGGGTCCCTTAAAAACACGCTTAAAGATTAAACACGTAGGATTGAACCCCACCCTGGCAAGAAAGAGCTCCCTCTCTCTCCCTTGTATCATTCCGTAGAGAGCTTTTTCTATCAGAAATACCCACTAATCCTCAATATCTGCTAGCCAAAAGGATGCTGCCAGGGTGAAGGAAGAGCTCGAATTAAACCCAGCTCCCAGCCTAAACCCTGGTGCAGAGGAGCTGCATCCACCGCACGCCTCTGCTCGAGGGGTTCCAGGGCCCCCCGAGCCCCCCATAAGCCCCTCAGAGCAAACTCTGGCACGGACAGCATCATCCCCATCAGTTCCCATTGCCCACCCCAAACACTCCTGGCAGATAAAAAGGGGAACCGCTCCTGCCTTCCTCCTCCCCACAAATCTTCCTTAGCAGTGGCGGGGTGGGAGCTGCAGGGAACCGTTCGCTGGCCGCCTTCAAAGCCAAATTTACGGTTATTGAGTAATTCAGTAACTCTCGGTCTGATCCCTGAGAAACGAGATCTGGCCAAGTTCTTCCACGGTGGCAACAAGATTTTAATGAAAGAATTACATTAACAGCTCTCGGGTTGTCTCCTTTATTTATACTAGAAGCTGGCGATAGACGCAATTACAGTAGATTAACTTTGGCATAGCTTCAGCATGAAAACAATATACCAAGGCCAAATTTTATTCCAAGTATAATATATCTATTGCCCTGCCCGTGTTTCTATTTATTTTGTTTGGACTGGCAAACTTTAATTCAAAGAATGCAATTACAACATAACTTGCCACTAGGTTTTTTCAAGACTATATTATCCATTTGAAGGGAAAGTAAATTTGCTTCTCATTGAGTTTGAATATGAAGGTTAATTTTCTTTGAGCTAAAGGGGTTTGGTTTTGCCTTGATTTCTATGCATTTGGGGCAACCAGCACAGCTGTGAAAACATAATTGCTCTCAGAAATTTAGGGCCGCTCATCCTCATTTTCGAAATTGCTTGCTCTTTTGTGCGCTTTCCTAATTTCGGCGCTCTGAAGCGGCCGCTGATTAGCTACCCCAGGTGCAATCCTTCTGGACTGTTCGCTACCTCCGACTCCAGCGCTTCCAACTACATTCTGCATCGCGGAAAATAGCCTCATCAGAGACAAAAAGCTGATCCGGTAAAAGAGCAGAGGGGCCAGCAAGGGAAGCAGGGAGAGCTATTTGCCCCAACAAAGTGAAGGGGAAATTCCCCCTTAGCGCCAGTGGGGCGAGGGCTGCCCCGGGGAGATGCAGAGGACGGGCAGCTCGGTGCACCCATGGTGTCAGATGGCAGGAGTGAAAGAATGGCAGAAACCTGTTATTTATGACCCATGAATATAACTAATAACTGTACAGCAGCGGCATCCCCAGGACCTCCCCTCTCTGCAGCCACCGGACAGGACAGAGCCTTTTCTCTACGAATACGCAGAGGTGAAGCAAAGTCCCCGTGTGGGTGCTGAGGCCTCGGGGGAAGCACAGGGCAGCGTCCGGAGCTGTGGCTGTAACGAGCACATAAATCATCCCTAACGACCCCCTCGGCCGGCCAGCATGTGCGCGGGGACAGGGAGCCCGGCCCACGCCGGCGGTGGCTGCTCGAGAAACACTTCGGGTTGCAGTGAGCACAAATGGCTCTTTCACACGTCTCAGCAGATGTTCCTCATTTTCTCCTCATCTGACTTTAAGATTTGGCTCCGTTCTTTCCCTCCTCCCAAAGCCCAGCAGTTGTCCTAGAAACCTCTCCCGCCTCGTCCACGGGCAATAGGCTACCCCGGCTATTCGGCGGGGGCCGGCGCGCATCTGCAGGCATCCCACCCCTCCGATTTCTCATCCCCATTGCTTCTGTCCTCCCCACTGAAACTCCTCTACTGGCCGTTTCCGCTGCTCCGCTGCACGTGGTGTTATTCATCAAGGTGCTTGTCCCTTCCGCGCAGCGACAAGCGCTCCAAAATACTTCAGGACATTTGCAAAATTTGGATGGAGGAGAGTAACAGCAAGCAGGACCAGATGTTCAGTGGGAAAGACTGAGGGTGCACCTCTGTAACACAGCGTCCAAGGTTCAGCCCTGGACCACAGGAGGCTGAGGAGCAGCCAGTGGGGACAGCGTAGCTCATCCTTGGGGGGGAGATGCACAGGGGCAGAAAGGACTTCCAAAAACGCAAAAATAATTCACTTGATTTGGGTGGGTTTGCCTGGGCGTAGATGCGCCAGCAGAGTTTAGGTCTGTAGAAGGTACCGGCATGGTGTCACCGGCGCGCCCGCTGCAGCAGATGACTTCAGGGTGTTTAGTCCCATTGGAAAACCTGTTTTTACAGACAAAAAACCTGCTGTGTTTTGCTCCCAGTTCTGTCTACTGGTTAGTTCCCCAGCTCCGCATGAAAACCAAAACATCTTCTGCACAGCCTTGGCAGCACGTGAGCCGGACTGCTTCGGCTGAACAGTCACCCGTGCGAGTAGGAGTCTGTAATTCACACAATACCTTCCCATAAATGGTCTTTTAATTGATTCGAAGGATGACAGAAGAAACTAAAAAGCCTCAATAGATGCTTCAATTTTTTGCCATGTCAGTCGTTTCAGCTGCATAGCACTTTGTAAAGGAAAAAGATAATACCACCAAATTGTGAGAAATGGATTGCTGACAATCCACGTGTGTGTGTTTTTGCTCAAATCTGTATACCAGTTGTGCATCGCGAGACATAGAAGTCACTAACCAATCCATAACTCAAGATAAATAACACTCCCTGTGGATCCTGCTCGTTATATTAAGCACACAGATCACCCCAAGTCACTTGTCACCGCCAGCAGGAATCGACCTAAAATAAATCATTGGAGAGAGCTGCAGCGCTCAGACTGGGAGCCCAGGCTGGGTGGGGAAAGGTCCCGTTCCTCTGCGGTTCAGGGAACGTGTGCTTGCCCGGCTTGGTCCTTGGACCCACCCCCTGCTCCTCACCAGCAAAGCAGAGGGGACCTTCCCAGCCCACAACATCCCAAGCACGTCCTCAGCAATTCGCAATTCCACACAAAATCCCGAGATGAAAATAAACTCCACGGTAGGGTGTGTTCACGGGAAATACGATTAAAATGTTAACGTGTAAGGAGGAAACCCTCCGTGCAAAGTATGTGTTTTATGCCAACTCTTAAGTTCACCAAAGGCGAATTTAGAGAAGCCCCGGGCAGTAAAGGAGTAAAATAAAAGCAGTCGCAGCCAGCAGTTAATCAATATGTAACTCAGGTTGGCAGCAGCATTTTCATACGGATGGAGAAGTTTACAAAGTCACTCAGTGTTATTTGCTGCACGCCCGTATGAGTGAGAAAAACGTAAATCAAGCATAGCTTCAGGTAATCAAACCTCAGCCGTCGGCACTGAAAAGCTGACGTGTCCAACCAGTGATTTGTTTTTCTCTGGGAAGAGATTTGTGGCGACCCTCGACACCAGAAATGTGCCCATCAACGAGCGGATGTATGGGCGTGCCTCCGCGCCGTCAGGCACCCCGCAGCCACCAGCCGAGGGACGGGGCGCGCGGCTTCCACCCGCGCCGTATTTCAACAAGGAAAACACCTCGCGGCCCTCATTTGAAGAGAACGGGTGAATATTTCGCCAGCAGCGTAGTGGATGTTGGCCGCGCTCTGTCCGCTCCCGTCGCAAGCCCCGCGGTTAGGGATGCGCGGAAGGCGAAAGGAGCCATATACAAGAAAGCTCAGAAAATCGCCATGTGTAGATACAACTGCTCTGCTCCGAGAGCGCCGATTTTTGACGGTGACCCTCAACTCAGCTGTTGCCTATAGAAACTCGTGAAATCCCATCACGTTATGGCACCGAGGTGCATTTTTCGGCGAAGGCGTTTGCCGCCGCCCCGGCGGGTGCGGTGCAGGCAGCTGCAGCCCCAGCGCAGGGAAACGCCGGCGGCCGAGCCGGGCTCCAAACGATATTAATTAAACGGGAATGATTTCCCCAAACGGAGGCTGGGGGGAATCATCCGAAAGAAATTAAAATCAAAACAACTTTTCAGCAGGAAACAATGGAACAGATGTAATAATATTTATTACTGGAAACTGCTAAACATGCCAATTAATTTTGAAGGGACTTAAATGGATTAAGCCCTTTTTTACCGGAAAATAGGAAGGAGTCATGAATCACAGCAATACCTTCAGCAATGTAGCTGTGTTTTCCTGGAAGCCTGTTCAGAAAGGAAAGAAAAAAAATAATCTGAAAAGTCCCAAACTGAACGATAATCTTTCTGTTGCATTAATTGTATCGATGCCCCCATGACTATGCCTAGAAATATTAGGGGCAAAAATCAAACTGCTATTTCCATACGTCAATTTGACCATTTCAGTCCGAACCAGAAAAGCACTTGACTGGGGCCAAAATTTGCCACGTAAGCATTTTGTGATGCTCTAAGCACAGAAATAGTTTGAAGTTCATTCAGATGCTGGAAGTTGTACACATGATTAAATGCTTAAATCGACCGGGGCACAGCCCACCCCTGTTACCATATAGAAGTATTATTATTAAACCCAGGAAATAAGTATCCATCTTTATTTATTTATTTTGACACAAGAACATGGAACTCCTTTCCCACAAAAATGCCTAATGTTTAAAAAATGCTCATCCTAAATTGGAACTTAAAGTAAAACATGAACAAAAAAAATATATAATAAACCAATTCAATTTTAGGAGCACTGAGAGTGGATTTTTTACTATTTTTTACCCGCTCGCTTAGAAGACCTTTACCCACATCGTTCCTGCCAGTATGCAGAAAGAGAATTGAGAAGTGCCTTTCTGATAAGAGTAGGAAATCAATTTAATTTTTCCAAAAGGAAATGAAAAGTACTTCACAGCACTGAAATCTGCCCATTGTAAATGCTGATTTTACAAAGGGACATTTTCCTTCAGAAAACTATCCGGAAACATTCTGCTCAGCTCCACTTATCATCATTGCCTTCCTTTCCTTTCACATTTTATATAGCACTCCATGTTTTCTTATGCAAAATTGTCATGTTCCTCCCAAAATAGCACCGTGTTTAGAGAGGTTATAAGGAGGTACTAATAAAATCGTGCTTATTTAAAGAGCCCAAGATAAATTTGACACACACGCTCTCACAAATAGAAAGCAGCTGGAAGAATACTAACAATGTCAGGGTTATGTGTAAACTCCATTTTCCTATCAAAAACTATGGAAACAGAAAAAGAACTGAGAAAAATTCGCTGTTTGCTTAAGCTGAGACTTATTGCTGCTGATTCTGGATACGGCTCGTACAAGAGACAAATTGCTTCACGTTTCCAGGCTTTGCTATTCCGATCTCAGCAAGAAAGTTTCATTCTGATTTCCTCCCTAATAGCTTAAATGTATTTTCTTTGGCAGATTCATTGCAATTGTGAAAATATTTTGTCCCTAAATGCGAGCAGGTTTTCTTTTCCACAGAGTGACCTAAACCCCTGAGATTTTGACCCGTTTAAACATACCGAATAGTTGTTCAGAGGGAGCTTTGGCTCTCTAAGGAACCCGAGATGAGACTTTTTCAACAAGGGCATGGGGGCATTTGAGCTATCCCTGCAGAGTCCTTCAACAGGCAACGGGGAGACAGACCCACCTCCAAAACCCAATCATCCTAAACAAGTTATTTGGGAGAAAAGGAGGGAAACAGTCCATAAATTCAGTCTGTTCTTGCTCATCCCCACATAAGGCCAGCCCTAAATGCCAAACGTTGCCATCCTGCAACGGCCGCAGGAGCCATCCTTGTGGAAAGGGTTAAAAAAAGCCCTCAAGTAATGTGAAGCGAACCGCCTCGGGGCATTTCAGCTGTTGAAGCGCAGGTGTCACTTATGGAAACCTCGCAAAATACAATCTTTTTCCTACCACCGATACTAAAGCCCACAAGGAATTACTCTCACACTTACAACCAGATGCTGCAATCAACCGCGCTCGGAGAGCGGGGGGGAAGGACCCACCGCATCTCACGGGGAGCCAGATTGCACTCCCGGTGACACCGGCGCAGCGACTCCGCTAGAAACCGTGCGGCCGTGCTGGAGCGGTACCAAGGACGCCGGAGCAGGAGCTGGTCGCCTGTCCCTTACAGCAAGCGGGAGGCCACCGAGCCAGTTCGCTCTTATTTATGGGCTCCTCCAGCAGCCAAACCCGTTCAGTTCTATCCTTTCCTTTCCTATTAAATATTTGATTATTAACTCTAAATTCCTTGACTATAAAGACTTTTATTTTTCTTATTTAATCATAACTCGGGCGCAGGAAACACTTCCAGCATGCTGCATTGCTCATTGCCTGCTTCCTCAGGGTGATGCCCTGTTTCTTCTGCCCTCCTTCAAGCGATGGGTGAAGCCTACAACATGTAATGGAAGCGGTTTAAATAGCAAATACTGCTCTCTAAGCTGTATTGCTGGATGTAACGCCACTGAGCGATCAATCCTTTTACGCCCTCCTTGGGCATAAGGTACATAAGGCACTGCACTGCATTCATCAGCTCTGTTCCTTTGGAAACTCCACCTCCATGGCCAAAGTCAACACCTGGGATTGGGTTTTTTTCCATGGTTTGCACTGCCCATGCATAGAAGCATACCCATGGGGGAGGCTGGATGCTGCTGACCTGGCAAGGGAGATGAGCAGGAGGCAGAAAATTGCTTCACAGTCTCCCAGCATCCAGCCATCACTCGCTGCAGCATTAATCTGGACCAACATCAGTGATAGCCAATAAACCCAACTTCCCNACCTGGGATTGGGTTTTTTTCCATGGTTTGCACTGCCCATGCATAGAAGCATACCCATGGGGGAGGCTGGATGCTGCTGACCTGGCAAGGGAGATGAGCAGGAGACAGAAAATTGCTTCACAGAGTCTCCCGGCATCCAGCCATCACTCGCTGCATCATTAATCTGGACCAACATCAGTGATAGCCAATAAACCCAACTTCCCACGTCTGTCCACCCCCATTTCCAACCCATTTATACCCCTGGAGCCATGACTTCTCTCAGTTATTTATGCAGCAGGTACAAAGTTAAAAGAAATCCTTCCATTTAAAGCAAGCTCATCTTTTTGTGCCCCTTGTATGACAAGAAACAGGAATAAAGGACTGGTGAAGCCGCACCGTGAGTGCTGTGTTCAGTTTTGGGCTTCTCGCTACAAGACAGACATTGAGGGGCCGGAGCGTGTCCAGAGAAGGGCAATGGAGCTGGAGAGGGGTCTGGAGCACACGTCTTTGAGGAGTGGCTGAGGGACCTGGGGGTGTTCAGCCTGGAGAAAAGGAGGTGGAGGGGAGACCTTCTCGCTCTCTACAACTACCTGAAAGGAGGGGGTAGCCAGGGGTGGTTGGTCTCTTCTCCCAAGGAACAGGCGATAGGACAAGAGGAAACGGCCTCAAGTTGCACCAGGAGAGGTTTACATTGGATATTGGGAAAAATTTCTTCACAGAAAGGGCTGTCAATCACTGGAATGGGCTGCCCAGGGCAGTGGTGGAGTCACCATCCCTGGAGGGATTTAAAAGATATGTAGATGCGGTGCTGAGGGACGTGGTTTAGTAGTAACTTGGCAGTGCTCGGTTAACAGTTGGACTTGATGATCTTAAAGGTCTCTTCCAACCATAACGATTCGAAGATTCCATGATTCTCTGATTTCCCCTTCTCCCCTCCCGTACTGCTCCTGGCTCAGCCCGCTCTTCTCCCGGGTGATTTAGGAAGGCTGCAGCATCGCAAGCCCAGAAACCCAACCATGAAACCTTTGAACCCGCTCACAAATTTCTTCCCTGGTCAGAGGAACAGGCCTATGTGTGCTCTTCAAACAAAAACCCCAGAAAAACACCTTTTTTTTTTTTCCACATCAGCATCTCCTCACTGGGTAAAAGTATAAGACAGCAGATTTCAGCGGAATTAAGGAATTACTCCGGTTGAAAAGGGTAATAACATTCATCACCATAAGCTAAGATTCAAATTGACATTGTGGCAGAGGCAATAAGGCATGAGCTGTTTCCAGCCCACATTTCTTAAATCAAATACGCAGTGAGGAGCACGGGGAGGAGGAGGAGGAGGAGGAGAGGCTGAAGGCGCCCATCGCCCGTTGCTGCCCCGTGGTGCCCACACGACTGCTGCTCACAGCTCTCTGCTCACACCATCCCCCGTTTAAAGGAAGGCCATATCCACCCCAGAAACCGCGTGTGCACGGGAGAAAAGCAAAGCAACGTGATAGTCGTTTGGCTCAGCCCCTGGAGAGGTCGTGTTTTACTAAATTAATAATCTATATAGATCTGTTCAGCTTCAGCTTCTTAAGAAACTAATCCAGACAAGCCCAAAAGTACTAATAACATTTCAGTCTGGGCTTGAAGAGAGATTAGAGAACATTTATTTTGCTTCCAGTATTTTCTGATTGCTCCCAACCTTTCCTTGCACAAGCATTTAAATGAGGAAATATGAACAAAAAGACTAAGTAGTAGGGTTTATGTTGAATTAAATTGCGCTGGGGGAAAAAAAAAAATCAAGCCAGCCTCAGTAAAATCGATCCACTTAACATTCAACAAAATAAATATACAGGAACACGCTTGGCTGTGCAAGTGGAAAATTGGGGATTTATAGGTCCGTATTTCAAAACTACTGCAATGAACTTCTTCATCTGCCACTTAAATCTTAGCTCCCAGCTCACGTGCAACCCACAGAAAACTGTCATAATTGAAGTTTCCTGCTTTGATTGTTTCTGGGGTTTTTTTTTCATCCCTCGGCACGAGCATGTTCACACAGGTGATGGAGAGCACCCCCTAATCCGGATTTTTTTAATCATTGAATAAAACTCAACTTTCCCCTAAAATCTTACATTTGGCCAGAAATTCGGCGTCAATGCATCAAGGCAAAGGAAAGTGGGAAGACTCAGTACGGCAGATCTGGAGCTCAGATTGCTCTGCCCGTGCCCACGGGGCTCAGGGAGAGGGCAGAGGGTTTGATTGCCCTCAGAACAATTTATGGAAGGAGGGTGGTGGCACAGGAACCGTCTCAAGGCGAAAACAGCAAGTACTCATGGCTGGGGAATAAGAATAGCCCAGGTTCACGGGAAGGAGAACTGGGGCGAGGTGTGTTTGCTTTAAGCATTCGCTGCGAAAATATCTCGTTTGGGAACTGCCCTGGTGACACAACCCAAGACACTGCCCGGGAAATCAATACCAGGAACGGGCAAATCCGCGTTATTACCCACCGTTTGGTCTTGCTCAGATTTATTGGCTGATAAGTGGATCGTGCAAGTAGGTACAACGCCGTAACGAGATTACGTGTGAACGATAAGGAGGTTATAGTCTGTAAGAGAGCACGAGGCAGCCCAGGAAAAGGTGATTAATGGCAACACGGCACCGCAGCGCTTTACCCAGCGCTTGGCAGCGGGACAAAATGCAAAAAACAGATGAGGTTGTGTTAGAGACGTGAAAATCGAGGTGTGGGGCCACTTTCACTTGACCTGCAATAGAGAGAGATAAATTATGCCTGTCGGCACCCACCAGGCCCCAGGACTAGCGTTTCCCCCCCCCGACCCTCGTTAGGTTTTTCCCCTTGGCCGGTGCATGCCCCGCAGCCCCAAAACAAGAGCTGCAGCCGCTGTGTTTCCCGGGGGGCAGACCCACAGCGCACATATAAGAAGGTTGTTTATTGGGACTATTGCATTGATTATGCAAATTTCACCCCGTTTAAATGATTTCAAAGCCTTAAAAATCCGCAATGGGATTTTTAAAAGAAGCAGTCCTGCGATTTTGCCCCACAAGCCCATGGTACGGGATCCAGAAGCACTTCCCAGCCCCGGGATGGGGCTGCATCACCTTTGCTTCCCTGTCCCCGTGCACCTTCTTTCCCACTGGGAAAGAAACCCAGGCACGTGGAAAGGAGCTGTGATACCTGCATATATATATATATATATATATATATGTATGTATGTATGTATGTATGTATGTATGTTTAATAGTAGAGTATTGTGAGTCTATGTCTTGGGAAACAAATGTTTACTTGCTGTACTACAAGGAAAGTTCATGTTAAGTATGAGTAATTTTTTAAATCTATTATATAAAATATAATATATATATTTATATTATATATATAAAAAATATATATTTGTATATATATTATATATATAAAAAACAGTTTACAATTTTTGTTTGAAGTCATTAAGGCTCCACCTACTTCTGGAAGTTAATTGGCGCTGCTAATTTACAGATGGGGAGAGCAAGACGAGAGGGCAGCGCATCATTTCCCCGCCGAGCCACAAGCTGGGGACGGGCGGCCGTGGCCCCCAGCTGTGCCCCAAGCTGCGTTTGTCCCAGGGCTCTGCGCTGCCAGCCCGGGTCCCCCCCTGTCTCTCCAGCATCACTGGAAACAGCCCCAGGAGCCTCGGGGACCTGGCAGTGACAGGGGGGAGACAAGCGAGGAGAGATGTTGTGAACACCCCCCCGGGACCAGAAGGAGAAAATGTTTCTGTAGAGTCAGGAAAGCAGAGATGAATGCAGAAAAAGCCCTTAGGGCTTTTTTTTTTTTT
>VUYV01000010.1:3005644-3028135 GCA_008711295.1 Anarhynchus alexandrinus | reverse complement strand
TATGTATGTATGTATGTATGTATGTATGTTTAATAGTAGAGTATTGTGAGTCTATGTCTTGGGAAACAAATGTTTACTTGCTGTACTACAAGGAAAGTTCATGTTAAGTATGAGTAATTGTTTATATCTATTATATAAAATATAATATATATATTTATATTATATATATAAAAAATATATATTTGTATATATATTATATATATAAAAAACAGTTTACAATTTTTGTTTGAAGTCATTAAGGCTCCACCTACTTCTGGAAGTTAATTGGCGCTGCTAATTTACAGATGGGGAGAGCAAGACGAGAGGGCAGCGCATCATTTCCCCGCCGAGCCACAAGCTGGGGACGGGCGGCCGTGGCCCCCGGCTGTGCCCCAAGCTGCGTTTGTCCCAGGGCTCTGCGCTGCCAGCCCGGGTCCCCCCCTGTCTCTCCAGCATCACTGGAAACAGCCCCAGGAGCCTCGGGGACCTGGCAGTGACAGGGGGGAGACAAGCGAGGAGAGATGTTGTGAACACCCCCCCGGGACCAGAAGGAGAAAATGTTTCTGTAGAGTCAGGAAAGCAGAGATGAATGCAGAAAAAGCCCTTAGGGCTTTTTTTTTTTAGCCCTTGCAGCCCCCATCTCGCTAAAGGAAGGCTCCAGGCAGGGCCACAGGCTGCATTTCAAACTGAATACCCACATGGATAGCACAGCAGTGATTTCAGACCTTCCCCATCTCCTGCCTGCCACGGAAAACAGCAGCCAGATACGGGTGCCCGGTGCTGTCACTTGCAACCCATCAGAAACTGTCTGTGTGACATAAGCCCTCTGTTAAGCTCAGGTGGAAACAGCTATCGAGTTTAAATATTTATTGTGGGAGAAGAGAGAGACAGTGCAATCGCATAACTTCGTTTCCATAAGAGGCATCACTGAAACTGCGCGCGTTATCAGGTTACGAAAGCGCTGCCTTGGTGCAGCATACCTTCATCATCCCTCAAATAATTGCACATTTAATCTGCTTGAGAGAGGCAAAATTTATGGAGGTATTTAACATGGCTGACATCTGTCTTACTATATTAGAAAGCGTTTTTTAATAAATCAAATTCTTCACTACGAGGCACAAGTCTTAACACGAGAAACAAACAGCCGAGGAAAGGCATCTGCATGGACTTGGGCTGAACGCACATCAAACCCACGGGATCTTGGGCAACACGAGCCAGAGCTATCAGCAACCTACCCCTTGTCATAAATAATGTTTTGACAAAAATGAATACAGAAAGGGATTTGTCAAGTTAGTTTTCCTTCATGGGTCAAAGTCAGGGATGATTTATAGTACACATCTTGAAGAAATTAGGAACAAAGACGCAAGATTTGGCCACTGAGTTTGTTAAAACTATGCACTGAAGAGAACCAGAATATTCTGTACTGGCGCTTCAACTGATGGAGTTAAGCTGACTTATATGTCCTGAAGATCTGATCTGTGATTTGAACTGTTCAAGGCATTCCCCAAATGATGTGCAATACTCTGTCAATCCCACATCCAGCAAACTCCACCATGGACATCGGAGAGGGGAAATTGCTATTTTTGCTTCTACTTTTTTTGCTCAGTTGGCTTCCACCAGCTTTTGAGCAAGTGGGACTACTCATGGTGACATTAGAGAGGTGAATATTTATATCTAAGCAAGAAATTGGTTTTAATGCATCTTTTTGTTTAGCCCTGGTGAGGAGCGGTGCCGAGTGATCTCCATGCCCATCACAAGCCGGCGTAGCTGGAAGTTTAGGTGCTGTGTTTTGGATATTGAAATGTTCAAGGGCAGAAAAGCAGAACACTGCAAAGCAAGAGCTGGGCCTGGAGAGCACCTGGAGGACCCTTTTGAAGCACAAATCCATTAAAACACGTTCCAGCCTGGGGTTGGGCTCCCTGGGCCGTTGCAGAGGTGGGAACTCCCCACCGTGGTCTGTGCACGCAGAAGCAGACCCGATTTCTGCCTCGGTCATTAGGACTGCTGTAATTTGCATCGTGGTTGTCATTTTGCTTCTCTTACTACTCTGACTTTTCTCTGTAAATGTTTAAACTACAGCTACCTACAGAGTTGCTTTCATTTGTAATGCTACAAATACTGTAAAGGTTTGAACCACAGCAAACGGGGATGTGCTGCCAAAAACATTTGCTCTTTTCCCTTCGAGGCTAAAGAAAACAAAGCCAAGGGCATTAAGCTCGAGGCTACTGTAAACCTCTACCAGTTTTTGCTTCTTTTTTCCCCACAACGACAGGGAATCCTTTAAATTTGGACCTGATGTGCATCATGGCTGCATTTGCTAGAGCAAGACGCCGGGGAAAATCCAGGCGCCTCGCCCTGGAAATTGTCTCCCAGCAGCACAAAACAGAAGATAAAGAATGTTAAAGATCAACTTGTCTTATCATGCTTTAGCTCCGGATGGATTTGTGCAGACAAGAGGCACAAATTATACCTTAAAACAACGGGCTGTTGACCTTGAGAAAACAATGACAGCACCTCTTTCCCTGTCTGGTCTCACCAGCCGGGTTCCCACCTCTGCAAGTCCAAGTGTCACCCCGAGCTGTGTAACACACGGGGCCAGGCAAGGAGTAAAGGGCTGGAATGGAAATCCCTGATGTTATTTATGCTCAGTGGCCAGAGGCAGGCCCAGAGGTGTATATAATAGTAATATAAGAGGCTTTAAAAGTGACACCGGTGTGCTGTATCCTCAGCCGTCTGCTGCCGCTGTGCCCAGAGTTTACAAAAGAATCATAGAATCATAGAATCACAGAATGGTTTAGGTTGGAAAAGACCTTGAAGATCATCGAGTTCCAACCCCCCTGCCACGGGCAGGGACACCTCCCACCAGCCCAGGCTGCCCAAGGCCACGTCCAGCCTGGCCTTGAACACCTCCAGGGATGGGGCCTCAACAACCTCTCTGGGCAACCTGGGACAGTGCCTCACCACCCTCAAAGTGAAAAACTTCTTCCTAATGTTCAATCTAAACCTGCCCTCTTCCAGTTTCGAGCCAATCCCCCTCCTCCTATCACTCCATGCCCTTATAAAAAGTCCTTCCCCGGCTCTCCTGTAGGCCCCCTTTAGGGACTGGAAGGCCGCAATGAGATCTCCCCGGAGCCTTCTCCAGGCTGAACAGCCCCAACTCTCTCAGCCTCTCCTCATAGGAGAGGTGCTCCAGCCCTCGGATCATCCTGGTGGCTCTCCTCTGGACACGCTCCAGCAGGTCCGTGTCCTTCTTATGTTGGGGACTCCAGAGCTGGATGCAGCTCTGAATTAAAAGAGAAATTAAAAGAGAAATTTCGGAGAAACTCAGCATAAATGGAAATACCGTTGAATATAATCACGGGGGTGAAGGGAAGGGGGAGGATGGTCGCTTAGCTTGAACTGGACCGTTTTAAGGGTTTCTTAAGGAAAAACAAGGCCACCCTGCCCTACACATACGAGTCAAATTAACAATTATGTTCCTGGCTGATACAACCCTCCTGACCAACGAGCACTACCACGGATACAACATCAGGCTGGCAGTGTGGGAAAGGCAAACCTATCCCTGATTTTTTCTTTGGGCAGCCAGCCTTACCCCATAGCTTATTTGGAGTTATTTACGTGCTCAAGAAATTAGCACGTTGGGTACAACGTGGGTTTGTTTGGGTACAAACATGTCTAAAGGCTGTGTGGGCTGCTTCTCATACTCAGAAACTGTATTTTGCTATTCAAGAGCATTAAAGAATTCCATTTTCACTTCCGGAGAGCGTTTCCCAGGCGACTTTCTTCCGCTGCCCTGCTCCGGTGAGGAACATCAAGAGCCGCTGCAGATCTTTGAAGAACCGGCCAATAATTTCCACGTCTCCTTGGCAGAAACAGAGCCCGCGAGGCGGTCGTCCCACCTGACAGCTTCGGAGCGAAGGGGTGGGCTGCGCGGGGAGCGGGGGCACAGCTGCGTTCGCAGCAGAACCGCCTCTCCCCGGCCAGGCACTAAATGCAATTAGAGAGAACAGAATATCCCGAGTATAAAGTATCAAAACAACCCACGTTCAAAGGCTGGAAGGGGAGCGTGGGGCAAGGCTGGGGTTGTTTGGCCTCCTTTCTCCTGGCACCCAGCGAGAGCGACGCTGTTTAAAAGCTTTCGCGTGCTGTTCTCCGTATTTGTAGGGAGTTTGGGAGGTTTAACTGCCTGATAGTGCAGTGGAGGTATTCTTACTGCTAAAACGGGGCTCCCGTGTCACCAAATTGCCACGTCTAATGGAAAGTTCGCTGCGGCACGGGCCGGAGGTGCTGCATGGCACGGCCCGATTCATCGCTAAGGGGAAAGAAAAGCCCACCGAGATGCTTGGGAAGGGAAACCAGTGCCTAATCTGGCTCATATCCCCAGCAAACATGTACAAAGCACCGGAGATATAAATCCTAATGAAGAATTCATGAAAGTGAAGGAGTTAATTAGAAAGACCTCAGTCTTAAGAAACTATGGCAGTAGCGCAAAGATAAATCATTAATTTTGGCCTCTGGCAGCACTCTGCCGCTACCAGCCAGCTGGTCGAGGCTTCAGACCGGGGGCTCGTACATCAGGGCGGGAGCAAAGCCGGACTGTTTGTGCACACAGGGAGAGGAGGTGGCTTTGGCAGCAGCACATGGCTGCGAAAACCCCAAATTTTCGCTCACAGGAGGCCAGTGCCGGCTGGAGCCGACCACCGACCGCTGACTGCCGGTGCCAAAAGGACGGGGCAACCAGCCCTTTACCCGACAACATGGAGATTATTTTTTTTCAGTCTCCAGGGCAAGACTTTGCACATCGATTCCCAGCTGGGCAGAGGTTCGGTGGTTGCAGAAGCAGCCGTGGGAGTGTAGGACGCACGCAGAGCACAGCGATGCCGCGGAGCTACGGAGTGGGCACAGCGATCTGCTTTAAAACAAGAAGAAACAAAACCGCATCTGGCCTCCGGGGAAATGTGGGGACCAGAGCTACTGCTGTTGGGGATGAGGCCTTATGGAAAGTACTTCTATCTCAGAGGGCGAGTCCGTTAGGACATAAATGCCAAAGCCCGCGGCAAAGCTGAAATCCCAGAAAGGATGTGTTTAAAGGCATGAGGAGTGTGACTCCAGAAGCATTGCAGAAGTGTTGAAAGGGAAGGACAGAGATCCTTTTCCCGGTGTTGGTTTTGAGCATCTGCAACGCTGCTTTGTTAAAGGGCCTGGAGAAGGAGGGTGAGGGCAGCTCAGCCTCTCTGAGGTGCTGCTGTCCATCAGTTGACGTAGCTGTTAGGATGTGCCCTGACTCACGGCTCCCATAACGCGGAGCTCGAACCCTGCGGGAAGCCACGCTCTGGCGGCCGCTGCAGCTCTGCGTGGTTTCTAAAGAGCACCAAGGGAGGGCACATCCAGCAGCGTCCCACCGCTTGTACCTGAAATGGATTGTTTCCTTCTGAATCCCTGCGGGGGATCAGAATCTATCATGGGTTTCATCTTTGCAGTCACGAGTTACCCAGCTCTGTTAAAAATATAAGAGAATATTTGATCCCCTGAAGGGAAAAATTTCCCAATTCGCCATATGAAATAACCTGTAAAGCAGCATTTCCTTTGATTTCTCATTTCCTTTTATTTTTCCATTGATCTCATCACATTCTCTCATTGTCTCATCTTATAGAGCAAGGCAAGAGGACAGCTAATCTGTTTTCCCTCTGCCCTTCTTAATGTCTTCTTGATTGAAATTCACATTAACTCTTAGGTACCCTAATCCCGGGGAACATCCATAAAGCCACGTCCACTTCTATAAAATTCAGCTGCCCGAAAATTCTCTTTCAAGCCACTGCGATGTGGGGAGCTCTCGGGAACGGGACAGATCCTTGCATAATCCTCAGCGTGTACCCAAAGAAGCGCTGGCTGTTGAGTTTCTCCAAAATTTTCCCGGGGACAGAGCGATGCTCTGAGACAGGGGACAAAGGGAAGGAGAGAGGGGTACTGCCCACCAGCCTCCCGGCGTCTCCTTCCAAAGGTGAGCCGCCGGTGCAAAGCCGGCCCCATCCGCAACGGGGACAACCTCGGGCGCTAACCCCCTCCGGCAGCGTTAGGGCTCCAGAGCACCACTTCTGCTTCCAAATCGCTTTAGCAACAACTGCCTGCCTTTTCAGAAACAGCCAACTGCCAGGAGAAGCTGCCAAAGGCCTTTGGAAAGAATCACGAGCCGGACATATTTTTGTCCCCGAGAGCGAAAGCGGCGAAGCCCTGAATTTGGGGGAGACACCTAAGGCCCCGAGCAGAGAGCAGAGGCTGCACCACCGGTTTGTCAGTCCCTGTCCCAGTCCTGCTGCTGATGCGCAGCCCCACGGCATCATTGTATTTGGCATTTATACGTTTCATCAGCCCTGCCTGTTCTCTAGCTGATTTCTCATTTAATTTCAACATCAAAAAACAGTGCTTCTTCACCTCATCGGTTCTCCAATGTGCCATCTTTGGGTGATTTTTTGCATTATTAATAAAACCCAAAAAGCTCACATCTACCTGCTCAGGGATGTGAGAGTGCGGTAAAGCACAGAGTGAATTTTCCGTGTTGAGCCATCCTCGGTGCAGGCACCCTCAGCACCGCCCAAAGCGAGGAGGGGGATGCTGCACCTCGCTAACCCCCTCCCCGTCCTCATCCCGTGAGCATCCGCAATCCCAGCCGAACCCCCCTGCTTTTAGGGAGGGAGTGATGGACTTCAGAGTATTTGCTGGGCTGTGGAGTGCTTGGCCCGGCTTTTCTGCAGCCCACCCACAGCACACGTGATGGAGACCTGGGTGGCGTGGAGGAGTCACCCTGGGGCACGCAACCAGGTGGAGAGCCTACAAAAAAAAGTGGGCAAATCCAGCCTGAGAAGGGCTCGGAGCAATGAGGCACTCTCCACCGAGTCCTTACTGATTATACCACTGCCGGGAGAGGTGCAGAGCCCGGTTAAATGGGGAAGGGGGATGCCGCAGAGCCCCCCAGATGAGGGGAGGGGGAAGATGCAGAGAGAGGAGCCTCCGCTGCAGCCGGGCTCGGGCTGTGCCAGCAGGGACATCGCTTGCTTTAACGCCGGTTGTTTTATTTGTGGAATGAACTGGTTTTCTTAGGAAAACCGGGCAGAACAACTATACCCCCTCCTCCCCCAAGTGCTATGGTAATTAAGGTTTTATCTGAATAGATAAAATAATTAACATATTTATTACTCAGAAGAAAAACCTCATTTTATGATTGATTGCAGCCTACTAATCTTCCATCAGATATTCAAAGTCTGCATTGTTAGGTCATTCATTTTATTTATTTTTAAAGACATTACATATGTTTNGGGGGGGGCAGAAATCAGCATATGAAAAATTCCCATCATTACTAACACACGGCTCAGCAGAAAACGAACAGGGATGGAGAGAGCACCCATCCTGCCGGCGGGAGACAGGGCTTCATTAAGCTTGCAAGGGCTTTTTGCACATTACAGAAAGCACTAAGGGGGGGGGAGAAATCCTACAGAGCCCCACAGGCACCCACAGATGCTGTGGTGTCATGCCCGAGCCAGACCGGGTGCCACCGCGGTGCCCGGTCCCTGCGCTCCCTGCGTGCACCCACCTCCCGTTGCGCCACGGGCACTCCTGCACGCTTCACCTGCCTGCCATCACAGGAGATGCCGTCAGATGATTTACCTCCGTACTTAATCGCTCTAAATTACGGGCATTTTTATCTAATGGCTTTAATTCTTGGTTCTGGGGAGTTTTGTTGCTGTGGTTACTGGACAAGTGTAAACAGCTCGTAGCTACCCCGGAGCAACCTCATAAAGAAACCTCCCAAAGTCTGCAGACCCTCCATTGAGCACTGCATTCACACACCCACAGAGTTTTGTGCCATTTTGGGGGTTTTTTAGGGGTTTTTTTTGGAAATGTGAAGCCACAAGTCCAAAAAAAAAGAAGCCAGGAGCCACCAGAGACAGAGGAACCATAAAACATATGGTGGTAGTCATTGCCTCTTCCTAGCGGGAAAGTCATCCCCTTCCCAGTCATCCCCTTGTACGTGGGGGTCCCCAGGGCAGCTCCCCGCCTGGATGCCACCAGCCAGGTCACGGAGCAGGCCATGAGGTGCTCCTGGCATGGAGATGGCACAGCGTGGCCTTGCAAAGGGGATTTGTGCAGGTGGGGAACCTGCAGAGAGAGGTGCAGAGCATGGGGCACACCTGGATGGGCCTCTGGCAAGGAGAGGAGTGTGGGCAGGCAGCAGGCAGGCAGCGGGCAGGCAGCGGGCAGGCAGGGAGGACCTCACCTCCGCTGCATGGCTCTGCTTCTGCAATCTTGCATGTATCAAACATTTTATGTCTTCAACTTTTTGATGCAAAAGCCCTCCTAAAAGACAACAGGAAAGCCCCACACCTCCAGGGCTTTGCAAAAGACCCCATATAGCTGCAAACGTGTCCCCACTGCCACATCCACTGGCACAGGGCTGTCACCACTGCGGTGGCTGTTGGCCACCGGACACCACACCTCCCGTCCAGGGTGCCAACAGGGCACACGGGTGCTACTTTTGCTGCTGTAACTCACAGTAAATAGTCTCTTACACCACAAAAGGTTCAAAGCATCGCTGCCCTCTCCCCGACAATCTCAATTTCCTTGAATTAAGGCCCATAAAACCATTACAACGTGGGTGCCAGCTCTCCCAAAGGACTCTCACCCCGTGGGGACCAGTGCTGAAGGTGGATGTGCTGAGTCCCCACAGTAGATATCAAACCACGTCCCTGCCGTCCCTGGAAGGGTTTGAAATTATGCCCAGCTCTGCCGAGTTGTGAAAAGAAGAGCCAGAAATGGATTTTCTCCTGCCTGAATGTTTGTGGTTCTTGCTGCCACAGCCCTCCGTCTCGGTAAGAGCGCATCTGGGACTGGATTAGAAACTTATTCGCGTGCTGATCTCATTTGGCCCTATTCTCTTGCAAATATAAAACACCTTTTGGTTCGCTTTTCAGATTCCCCGGGCTTTTGAATGTGGATGGGTTGGCAGCGGAGCCGCTTCTTTTCAGAGAAGTGGCATTAATAGCGCAGAGAGAGGCTGCCTGTAGTTTATTACATACAGTAACACCCTATTCTATCCCAAAAGCCTTTCATCTGAAAAGCTGGCACCCACAGATTGCCCAAGACTACCCACACACAGAAAGAGATGTGATGAGCAAATCAGGACAGCACAATTTGTTGCCAATTCTGGGGCAATAAGAAAGGTTTTCCATCCAATTGCCCTGGCGTTATTCGGCCAGTGCGACGCTCTAACTGGACATCCGGGGAGTACCGCAGCATCCTTGCCCAAGCGCTTGCAGTCCAACACCGAGGATTAAAAAACAAAATGGAAAGGGAGAACACAGTCATAGAATCATAGAATCGCTGAGGTTGGAAGGGACCTTTAAGGTCATCAAGTCCAACCATTAACCTACCCTGACAAAACCACTTCTAAACCATGTCCCCAAGTACCACGTCTACCCTTTTTTTAAACACCTCCAGGGATGGTGAATCCACCACCTCCCTGGGCAGCCTGTTCCAATGTTTGATAACCCTTTCAGTGAAAAAAAAATTCCCAATATCCAATCTCATGATAAGCACAGTGCTGATGCCGTCCCCGTCCCTGCCCCAAGCTGCTCTCATCCCACCCAACACCACAGAGACCTCTCAGGGCTGTGGCCGGCACTATCAGGAATGTGACTGAGTCAGACCAAACAAATTGCCTTTCTTTCCTTCGCATTATTCCCTCTACACTATAGCAAGCGTCAGGGTGGATAGCAAAAAAAAAAAGCCATCCAACTCGCCGCAAGATTAAGCCCAAAATAAATACCTACAACCATTCTCAGTTTAGATGCCTATTAAGAAAATTGTATGAAGCATAAACTGTACTTGCACGTGAAAACCAACGGTAAGTTGTAGCACGCAAGGAAATGAGTCAGTAGGAAATTAAACACAACTTACTATTTTCTCAACGTAAAAAGCCACAGGCAGGATTAATCCTTTTGTACATATCTAAAGGTGATCCTCAGATCACCTACACAAAAAGCCGCTTCTCTGTTTTGCCATGTTATTGCAGCCCTTTTTAATGATTCATGATGAAGAGCTTCAAAGAGCTCCAAGCCCTGACAGCAGTCCCGGGTCCGACCTATTCATTCTCATCTCAGCAAAAAATCCTTCTTGGTGAATAATTTAAGTCTATGCCTTAAAACTATTCCCGAGAGAAGGAGCAGCGTCTAGAATTTAATCTCATCATGGAAATAAAAATAAAAAGGAAATATCAAAAGAAAGCAGCGACTGTGACAACAATACAAGCCTTATTTTGCAGAATTCATCCGTTGTGAAACTCCACAGAAGGGAACACAGCTGTTTTCCCTGAAATATGTTTCATGTTTGCAGAGACCAAAGGTGAAATCCAAAGCTTTGACTTTCAACTTACGATAGACAAACACAGGCAAGGATGACACAACTACTGTTCGGGGCTATTGAGGGAAGAAAAAGGTCATTTAGAGCTAAAGGTGAAAACACGGACTTGACCGCAGCCTGAGGCACATCCTCCGCTGACTAAGGACAGCACGGCGGGAGAAGGCTTGCAACACCCTCCCAAAATCTGAAGCAATTTTCCCCAGGCTTCAAGCTTGGGATTGAGGTTTCTATTTGCTCTGTTGCAAGGGCGGAGGGCCCGTGCGCTGCGGGAGGCTCTCACCACCTCTCCCATGTAACACATGGCCGCTGGTGCTCAACGCAAAACGGTTACAATACCAAAAAGGGGCAAAAACTGAAGTGTGGCACCCAGGGGAAAAAAGCTACATACAACACGCACCGCATCTTTGCACCTCCACCTTAATGCAGAATTTTCTAGTGAGCATTTTTTAAGTCTAATTCCTCTCCCAAACTCCTGACGTGATACGCAGGGATTATGTCACATCACTTCAAATCTTCTCCTCAACAGGCTGGTTGGGATATTCTTATCCATGAAACTCAGATGAGCCATTCGCATCACTTTGCCTCAACAGCACTAAGTAGCTTCGGTTTCATGGCCGTTTTACAAAGATTTCTCACGTTGCCTGGCATCTTCATCTGCCTCGTATGAAACGCTATGACAGTCTGAAGGACAGTTAATCCAAATCGTAGCTCATCCTGCATTAGAAGTAACCGGCAGAACCGAAACCAGCAATACTGAAATATTTCTAATAATGGCAACAATCGTAATAGTGTATCTGCTGGTCCCTGGGATGCAGAGAAATATCTAAGGGACGCTCTGTGTGGTGGGTCAGGACGTTGTGTGCACCCTCAGTGGGAGGAAGAGCCTCACCCAAGGGTGCATCAGGGCACAGACCCCATCCAAATCTTGTGTCTTATTTCAGACACAAATGTCCTTGCCCTGGAGGACCCAAAGGCTCGTCTGAAGCCCTCCTGTTTTCACTCGGACACTGTTTATTTTTGGGGTGAGCTGCTCTGTTCCAATAGCTCCTTCTTTGAAAGGCCTCCAGGATGGCAGCGTGTGTCTTGAGTCTGTCTCCATGATGCTTTGCTCCAGCTCAGCTACATGTTGTACTCAGCATGAAACATACCTACTTCCAGGTGGCCAAAAATAGTGAAGATTTTGCTTCGAATGCTAATCCCATTGCTAAACCTCTTCTTTCTTATTTTAGAATCATAGAATCGCCTGAGTTGAAAGGGACCTTTAAGATCATTGAATCCAACCACCAACCTAACACTGCCAAAACCACCACTAAACCATGTCCCTCAGTACCATGTCTACCCATCCAGGGATGGAGACTCCACCAGTGCCCCGGGCAGCCTGTTCCAATGCTTCCCAACCCTTTCTGTGAAGAACTTTTTCCTCATATCCAATCTAAAACTCCCCTGGTGCAACTTGAGGCCATTTCCTCTTGTCCTATCACCTGTTACTAGCGAGAAGAGGTTGACCCCCACCTCCCTACCCCCTCCTTTCAGGAGCTGTAGAGAGCGAGAAGATCTCCCCTCAGCCTCCTTTTCTCCAGGCTGAACACCCCCAGGTCCCTCAGCCGCTCCTCACAGGACGTGTGCTCCAGACCCCTCTCCAGCTCGGTTGCCCTTCTCTGGACACACTCCAGCACCCCAATGTCTGTCTTGTCGTGAGGAGCCCAAAACTGAACACAGCACTCGAGGTGTTTTAGGAGGAGACAACCACTCATGCCTGCCCCCCGTGCTGCAAACCACCCTCCTGGGGGTGGCAAATCACCGCTGGTCCCACCAGGTCTTACCCTCCAAGGCAAAGCCAGGCTTGACCCTTGGTTTGCCAGGGAGCCTTACGCGGGGGCAGAGACCTGAAAAGAATAATTAATAAGATGAAACGACAGACCTTTCACCAGCAACAATGCCCCTCTAATTAGCCGGAGAAAGCGGGCGATACGCTACGTGCACAGGTATGGTTATGCTCCCCTGGGGACAGCACGGCTCTCCCAGCACCTCCCACCCGCGGAGCTGAGGACAACAGCTACACCCTGATGACTACGCCTGGTCTGAAACGCTCCTTTTGTGGCGGGGGACAAAATCCAAGCCCTGATTAATTACTATGCGATCGGGCGGCTTTGTGGAGGGCTGAAACGGATGCTTCGACCGGCGCTCACCCCGCGGCTCGCCCGGCGCAGCCCTCCCCGACCGCCTGAAACGCCGGCCGCTTGCCGAAACACGTTTGCTGAGGCTTAACAGAGCTGCTGGAGATACCGCAGGCGCACGAAGCACCAGCGCATGCTGAGCACCTCGGCATATGCGTGCATCCAGAAAATATATCTGGATTATCAGAGGTTTTTGGGGGGGCAGACTGTGCTCAATTCCATATACGCTTCCTTTCCCTCAAAGCCTTTGCCTAAAACTTCTTCCTCTTCTGTGATCGTCGTTTCGAGATAGAGCAGGTGTCAGAGACAGCTGTACACGGCCACCAAAATCTGTCACACCAGGCAAGAGACACCTTTGAGCTCTCAGAAATAATTACTATCAAAGCCAGCGCTTGGCATAAAGATGCTGAACTGCTCCGGTGCATAGTGAGCAGTTACCGTATTTACACACACCTCAAATACATCCACTTCTGCATTTAAATTGGAACTAAAGCAGCACTTTGCTTATTTAATTGCTAATAAGCTTGGCTCTTTCAACGTGAGCGAGACTCGCACAAGGAGAGGGGATTCGCTTTTGGAAAGCTCGAGAATTTCCTTCAGTTTTTCTCCAGCCTGTACATGAGTTGGGGGAAGTTCAAATCGCCGTCAGCTAAGGCTGCACCCAAATTTTTATTAGCAGAGGGGGAGGGAAAATGGCTTTTCCTTCCCACGATTTCCCCCGAGACTGTTCCTGCGCACAGTAGGGAAGAGGTCTGCCGAGGAGGGAGGTACCCCGAGCCGCAGCAGGGCAGGATTGCCACTCTGGATGAGTTTGTTGAAGCCGAGTCTCCCCGGTGCCCAGCGAGCATCCTCCCCGCCAGCCAACAGCCCCTCCGAAATGAGCCTTTTCTGCTCTCCTGCAGTTTTTCCTTCCTCGTACGAGGAATTGGGTAATGACAATTTCTTTGCAAGGTTTGAACGGAGACATGCTGTGCCTCAGGTGCTCATTTTTATCACCTCTCTGTTTAGTACTGTTGGCATTTAACAACACATACCCCAAAACATCCCCAGCGGGGTGCAACGAGACCCTCGGGAGCTGGTTTAGAGCTGTGCAGCGCAAATGCCCTAAACATAAGAAAAACTATCACACCACCCCCCCCTCCCCTGCCCCACCGCACCAACCGCACAAACCCTCCAGGGAACGGGGCTTTCACCCCAAAAGCTCCCTGCCACGCTGGCCGCTCCCCCCCCGCCCCCGCAGCCTTGTCCCCAAACGTGCCGCCCACCCCTTCTTCCCCATCCCATGCCGGGCAGCGGAGGCAGGCTGTTCCCGGCGCGATTCGGCACGTCTCGCATGAAACCCAGGGCCAGGAACAAGGCAGCTGCCTGCGCTGCCTGTGCGCAACGTGCAGGCTGTGTGCGGTAGGGCTGTACTCGCAGCCTGCCAACACCCGGGGCCGGGAACGCGGTGGGGATGGCGGCTGCCAATGGGAGCCGGCAGGAACGAAGCCATGTGGGAAACTTAAAATGCAAGCGGAGCCGGGGAGTGCGTGGAGCGTCCTTCCCAAGCGCTGCCCGAACTGGGAGGATGGCCGGTTTCGGTCGGTTTTTAGGAACGGGGATGGGTGTGCGAGAGGGGGGAGCGTGGGCAGCGGTATGTTGGGAGAGGGGCTGAGATGAAGCAGGGATCAGCAGAGGCATTTATCTACAATCTGTTTTGAATCTATTACTACGAAAGAGATCAGAGACCCGACTCTGATCTTCACCCGTTTCAGTTACGCAGGCAAAAATCTGGAATCTGGATTTTAAAGATGCTATTTTAGCTGTTACTGAAATCAGAAACAGACTCTGCGAGGGAGAGGGAACGTGTCGTTACATCCATGAAGTTCCTGCGTGTTGCTACCCTGTCCTTCACAGAGCAGATCATTGCTGGAGCGTTCATTAAAGCAACCCCAAATTGATCTTATTTCCTGAAACATTCCACATGCTAAACCCACCTAACAATACTCTTTAGAATTCACCACTACCCCACCACCCCCACCCCATTTAATTCACAAAGCTTTCTTTTAGATTTGGAAGCCTGTTAGAGCTAGAAAATAATCTTAAAGTCAAGAGGTGACACCCCTCCCCAGGTGAGACTTCTCCAAATCTTATTTCCGAGGTGCATGGGAATTTCTGCGGAGCGCTCACAAGCGGTTGTTTTTTTTTTTCCCACTTAGCAGCTCCATTCATACAAATACACACCCCCACCCCCCCTATCCCCCCTCCAGCAAAACTCCTCCCGGTGAGAAATGTCCCAGCTGGGCAGGGACAGGACCAGCCGCCCCATCGCCTGCGCTCCCGCCCCCGGGATGCTCAGGGCGGGAAGGGGGGGAGGGATGCCGCCCCCCCCCCCCGCCTCTCCGGGGCACAGGAGTGGCAGCGGGGTGCCGGTCCCCCCCCCCTTTTCGTCCCCGCCGGGGCTGAGGAAGCGGAGGGAGCCGTGGAGTTGCTCTGCATATTAATGAGCCGGGAGCAAGGGCAGCGGGAGCGGTTTTAAAAGAGGACAAGGGGAGGAAAGCGGCAGAGCGCAGGCAGAGCGCAGGCAAGGCGCAGGCAAGGCGCAGGCAAGGCGCAGGCAGGGCGCAGGCAGCGAGACAAGGCGACAGCACCGCCGGGATTCACTCTCCGCTGTCCTCTCCCCGGCGACATCCATCCCCGGGGACCGGGGGACGAAGCCGAAGGGAGAAAACCCGTTACCATCCCCGGCGTGTGGTTGGGTACCGGCTGTCTCTCACCATGAAGCTCCTGACAGCAGCTTTGCTCCTGCTGTTCATCGCCATGTGCTTCGCCAGCGCGGAAGGTAAGTTGGTTTATTCCGCTTTTTCCCCACGTAAACCTTATTTTCCAGGGGGGTTGCTTTTCCAGTGATTTTTATTTGCCGCCTGGTTAGCCCCCAGTCGGATTTCGCTGTTCCCTGCATGTTGGGAGAAGCGATGTATGGGATCCGTGCGTAAGGTAGCTGCGAGTTTTTTAAAGGTGGAAGTAGAGGTATAAATACACACAGGACAAAGTTGCGTCTTCGTTACAAGCGAAATAGCCCCAACTCACGGTGTGGGAGGTCACACCGTGTTCACCGTTATTCAGGAATATAATAGCTCAAATATCTCCTTCGAAACTGAGGGGGGTTTTCACAGGGGAAGCAGAGCAGAGTCGGATTTGACGCGGCAGCACCAATTCCACGCAGCCCGTCGGTGTGCGTTTTCTGCCGTGCACAAAAACGATGGTTAAAATCCACTCAGCTTTTGTCTGGCTGCGAACGCACCCCAGCATCCGTGCGAGGAGAAACGACTCAAAGTCCCACAAAGTCCGGGAGAGATGCGAGTGAACGAGAAAGTAGCCGAGATGTGCGTTTGCTTGCCCAGTTTTAAAGCGAGTTCTGACTCTTTCATTTCCTTTTGTTAAACACAATTACATTTAGTCACAGCAGGTGCACTTTAAAAAGCTCTCTCATTTACTAAGCCTCAGAACAAATATAGTGCTCTAAAACATATATCCCAGAGAGCCACTACCTTTTCCTGGGATAAAGCAAAAAAAATACTACTTTTTTTTTTTTTTTTTAAGCTGAACAGTATTACAAAATTCAGCTTTTCCCAGCGAGGCTCGGAAGAGCGGAGCGAAGTTTGTGTGCGCGCAGAGGCTGGCGGGGAAGGGACGCTTGGTATGCAGGAGGCTTTGCAGGCGCATGAGAAAATGCTTTCTCTTGTAGGCGTAAAGTGCAAGTGTTCAAGAAAAGGTCCTAAAATAAGATTCTCTAACGTACGGAAGCTGGAAATAAAACCGAGGTACCCGTTTTGCGTGGAAGAGATGATTATGTAAGTTTTCCTTCATTTATTGCTCTCTGTTTCCCTGTCAGCTGAATTGCTTTACCTTATACTGCAAGTTCCCTCTTTGTTCTTTGTTTTTCTCGTGCCCCGGCATGCTAATTTCTGGGAATAGTTATTTGCTGTATCAGATGCAATAAAATGCGCAATTCTGACCAAAAACCCAGCTATCATTTTTCGACACAATTCTTTTTGCTCAAAGAAATATTTACAGAGCAGGTAGTAATCAAAGGATAATCACTAGTTCAAGGGAAGATAGGGACAAACCCTACTTTGGGCTGCTGTAAAATCCAGAACTACGTACTCAAGTTGTTCTGGGCATGCAGAGTAAGAACACAAGCAGAGTTTGGTCCGTGGTGGTTTCTGCAAGGAAGAGTTATCCCAACCAGAGTCCGATTTTCGCCTGCGTTGTACCAGAGCCATCCCCTCGCGTCTGATGGGATTACCCAGCAGTAAAACGCTCGCCTCCCCGTCTCGCCGCGAGCCGCGACCGATGCCGCCGTGAGATCTCAAAGCGATGTAGTGACTAACCGACCCGAGGCGGGTACGGGGATTTTTGACATCCCTGATGACCGGCTCAAAAGGAGGGGGTTATTTTAGATTTTAAGATGGTTTGTGGGGGTTTTTTTCTGTCCTGTTTTGGCTATCTTAAGATCACCCAACAAAGCAGCATCCAACGAGCTTGTGGGGCTGGATAAGGACCAGAAAGGACAGATTAGCTGAGAAGACTGCATGGAGCCCCTCTGCCACCTAAGGGGGGGAAAAAGGGTCCCAGGAGCAGCCACACCACCGGAACACCAAGGACTGATTTACTCCAGCGTTTGTGCTCCCTCACTGAACATTTGCCGTTTGCTTAATATCTTAGAAAGGTGCTTTAACAGCCGGATCTGGGTCCTGTCCTGCCGAGCCGGGTACCACCTCCGGTGCTCTGTAATGCCCACGGGGCCAAATCCTGCCCATCTGACTGGCACAAACAAGGAGGTACCACAGGAGCCTGGTCCTGCCCACGCCGAAATGGCTCGCCAGGAGGAGGAACGGAGAGCCAAGCTTCCTCAGGCACCCTCCAAATTTACACCAGCGTCACTGCGAGCAACCCTTAGCTCAGGGGACATCAGACCCACCTCTTTGAAGCCCAAATCAGCTGATGGTGACCCAAACAGAAAAATGCTTGCAGAGCATCACCGCCCGAATCAGTTCCTTGCAGCTTTACTTTGTTTGCTTCGACCTTTCGATAGCAAACGGATGGCGTAGAGGGGCACTACCTCTTTGCATCCCACTCCAGGCATTTGCCCGAAAGCAGCTGGTGGCCCGGCGGGTATAAAATAAATCTCATTAACGCAACATTTCGCTTTCAATCAGAAAGCCGGGAAGGCTGGAATGCTGTGCAGGAGGGGGTTGCTCTCCCAGCTGGATAGCTACGCAGATGCCGAGCGATGCTATTCAAGCCCCGGAGGGTTGCCCTGGGTTTGCAGGGGCTGTGGGGACAGGGCTGTCCCACCGCTGTCACCGCCGGCGGGGCAGGCAGGGGTGACCCGCTGCCGTCACTGCCTTTCCAGCTACCCTAATGCCATCTGAAGTCAGCACTGAAAGCAAACTGAAATGAATATTCCGCGAACCAATTGATCCGGGAGCCTCTGGACAAAGCACAGAAAAGCTAAATTCCCGCAGCTGAGTTTTTGTTGATGCAGCGATCATCTAAAACGAGGGTTTGAAGCTGGCTCCCCTCCTGCCCTCCTCAAGAGCTCTTACATCTTTTCTTATAGCAGAAACATGATATAAATAAGGTTGGGCAGAGAAGAAGTAGGTACGGGGGTGTAGTTTAGGAAGGAATTTGTCTTTGGCCATAAGCCCCCCCAGCAGAGCTGTGGTACAGGGGAAGAGACAGCTAACCTGAGTCCTCAGCCTAGTCAGAACCTACCGAGATTCACGGTACCTCTAGCAGTAATTGTGTGTGTGTGTGTGTCTGTCACCTGGAACGAGGAAAAGCAGCAAAAAATAGGAGGGAGGTTTAACTCTTTCTGCCTGGAAGGATCCAACCGCCCTCCACGTATTGCCTCATCCCAAAAAGGGGGGAACGTGTTGGGGTGAGAGCAGCTGATGGGAAATGGGTGCCACTGGGAGCCTTTCTCAAGGGACAGCCGAGGTGGACGGCAGTCCCTGCGCCGGCTCGGGATGAACCAGGAGCCTTGTGGCCCTGGGGACAGGGTGTTTGTGGGCAGAGGTGCAGCCCCACCAGCCCTGCAGATGGGGTGCTTGGGGGCACGAGGCACTGGGGGTCACAGGCTGACCCAGGGGTGCTCGTCACAGCCCTGGAAGCGTGGACGTACTGGGGAGGATTCTGGCTCAGGGACCCTCAGGCACCGTGGAAGGCTCCAGCCACCAAGCCCTGGGCAGCTACGGGACAGCTTGGTGCACACCGCTGGAGTGAGCTCATGTCCCAAATCCCACTGGAGGGATGTCACTGGAGTTGTGAGTTCTGGTGCTTCAATTCCTTCTCCATTCCTCTCAACCTCTTCTTCCAGCTCATCCAGAGAACTCCTCATTCAGAGTATCCGCTCCCACAGCGTCTCTTCTTGGTCACATCCCCTTATGTCTGCTGGACCAGCATCCCCAAAAGCAGGGCCAGGTCAGCTCAGGGTGCCCAAAAATGCTACCACCCAGCCCTGTGCCCGCAGCACCAGGGGATGCACGGGAGCCACAGGGGACCATGGGGCTGGCCTAGGAACATCTCCTCTGCTGTCCAGCGTCCAGCATCAAAGCAGAAAACCTATGTGTGATGTCAAAGCAACACATCTCCGCCTGAGAAAGGACTCCATTGTTCACCTGAGAAGAAAACTGTGCATCTCCTCCTCCTCCTCCTCAGACCGCAGGATCTAGTAAATCCAGAATTGTCCTTCACTGCTTCTGGTGCAAATGGAGGGCTTGCCGCTTTTCAGAAGCACTCCTCTTCCTCCTCTCCTCCTGCGATTCAGCTTATCCATCACTTTCTGGACATACCATCTACGGTCTGCCAGAAGAGAAACCCAAGCCAAGGTCAGGCATCAGCCAGTGCAGACGGCACAGCCAAGAAGGTGGTTGCTGGATGGAGAAACATCATGCTGACCTCATGTCCCTTAAAATTTGCATGTCTTGTGCCTTCGATGAAAGTTTAGTCCCACTCCCATTCAAAGCTGTAGGAAAACTCCCCTTCTCACGTACATGCTGATCCCCAGAGGGGTTGGCTGAGAATGCCCTGGGAGCAGAGACAGTCCATCAGTTTTAGCAGTGACCCTTCCTCTTCCGACATCTGCAGCCACAGGGGCTCTTGGAGGCCTTTCACCGCCTTCCCACCCGTTGGGGAATGGGCCACGTCCTCCCAGCAAGCAAACCTAAAGTTACACCTTGGGTTTTTGTGTCTTTAGCTCACACCCATTGGAGGTGGAGCAGAGGAGGGGAGTGGGGAAGAAGGTTAATCGAATGGAGAGAACTATTTGAGCACCTTGTATAACATCGAGATGGGAAACGTGGCGAGACCCTTCGCTGAGCTCATGCGGGCAACACGCAGAGCTTCACTTCCAGTCAGGCATGTCCGTCCCCTCTGCACTGGGTGGGTGAGCTGGGAGAGTTTGCAAGGATCTTTTTCAGCTCCTTTCTGAACCACATCACAAAAGCTGCCCATCGGTATGCACAGATATTGCTGTCTTTTCTGCCATCATTTTACTCACATCTCTGCAGTGCTTAAGTAATCCCTTTAAAGTATTTTAGTTAAACTAAAAAACATGTTTCCCTGTTATGGATGGTATTTCCAGAAAATGAGTAATTCCAATGAAAATTGTTGGGTTTTAGTTTTAGGGTTTTTTTTGGTTTGTTTTAAATTCACAAAATTAATAGCAAAGATGGAAAACTGCTTGATTTTGAGCCCTGAGAAGTGATAGCAGTCTCGGAGTTTCTGGAAAGCCATCCTCTTGGGAAGCAGCTCCAGGTCTCTCGTGTCACCTCGGTTGCGGCAGACCAACCAGCGATGGAGGAAGCCGAAAACCCTGGGAAGACCTTTGCCATGTTTTGCCTCCCAGCACCTCTTGTCCTGACAATAAGGGGACACCAGGCGGCTGCCGCTGGCAGGGAGAGAGGGGTCAGCCTGTGACCAGGGGAAGGCGAAGCCCCAGGACTGCCCGCCGGGGCTCAGAGCTACTCCGTTGGGCACACGGGCACTCTGCCATGTGCTAGTACTTAAAAAAATTAAAATAATTAAAAAAAAATAAATAATCAGGGAAGCAGGTCTGATCTTTTCTCTTGGGTGCAGCATTGTTGAGTGTAAGGGGACCATCTTCTCATGCAAAGACCTTGTGGCTGCCTGAATGAGCCCTAATTAAATCAGCTATTAAGCTCAGAACTAAATATCTAAGGCAGGCAGAGCAAACCCACCGATTAAAAACAGTGGGTAAGTCTTCATCTGGTACAACCTAGTGTAACGGTGGACAACGTTGCACTGCGCTGATTGGTAACAGCTGAAGATCTACTCCGATATTATTACAATAAACTCAAATATCCGCCATAAAACAGAGAGCATGGAAAGCCTTCCCCTGTCCGCCTGGGTGAGCCCCCGGACCGGTTTGGGCATTTACCTGGAGTGGGAACTGGGAACCGGTATTTGCCACGACTCCCGTAACCTGTGCCCGCTTGCCTTGCAGCGTGACCCTGTGGACGCGGGTGAGAGGGGAGCAGCAGCACTGCTTAAACCCCAAACGCCAAAACACGGTGAGACTGCTGAAGTGGTACAGAGTATGGAAAGAGAAAGGCAGGTACGTACAACTGTGCTGAATGGCTGAGGGGGAAAATCTCGGTGGCAAGTTGGGCCACCAGCAGCGCTCAGAGAAAGCCCAGGAAAACGCACGCGCTGCAAACGCTCCCTCCAGCACGGAGGATGTAATTCATTACCAAAATTACAGTTATAAACGGACGTTCTTGATGTTAGTTCTTTCCTGCCACACGCAGTCCTCACTTCTATTTTAGGATTAGGCTGTTCTGACTATAAATAGTAATTATTTTCTGTTAAACTCTCATCAGCTGATGTTCTCAGTTATTTACATACACTCACCTCCCTTCTACGGGTAAAAAGCCAAGATGAAAAGCTAAATTACTTCCACACGGTCCTCAGGAAAGCAGTCAGCAGAGCTGGGAAGAGAGCGCCCAGTCACACCACCTCAAAATCATCAATATCTGCTGACGCAGATCTTTGCCAACTTTAACACGTCTATTATTCCCAGAAAAACAGCAACTTGCTGGCAAGATGCTCTGCCACCTTCTCCCCAGTTTTAGTTGGAGGGGTTTTTTGCAAGCCATCAGTCATAGATAGAAGGGAGAGAGTGAGAAACACGAATTCCTGACGGTCAGTGGTGATGTCCCTATCTGTAACTAAGGGGAGCTGCCCAACTCCAACCACGGCTGAGAAAGAGCCTCCACGCACGGCACAGTCCCACCAAACCCCGATCCTCCTCACCTGATGGGAAATTTGCTCCCCAAAATTGAGCACAAATGAGGCAAGCTAGCATCAAGCCCCATCTCTCGGCAGGTCCAAGGGTGCCAGTGAGCTCCGGCGCAGCCATGCGGTGCCCAGTGGCATGGGCGATGCCATGGCACTGCGAGTGGTGGTGGGCGCCGAGCCCCCTGGCCATCTCCCCTGACTCCATGCCAGCCCCATAAACACAGCACGTGGGGAAGCCCTGGCTACTGCACAACCATCTATTTACACTCTTTGCCCAGTTTGTTTGGGGTTTTTTTTAATAAAGCCATAACTAAGATGATAAGGGATGCCCAGCCCCAGGCTCTTCCAGTGCCTAAAGGGGCTCCAGGAGAGCTGGGGAGGGACTCTTGATCAGGGAGTGGAGCCACAGGACGAGGGGGAACGGTTTTACACTGAAAGAGGGGAGATTGAGATGAGATATTAGGAAGAAATTGTTGGCTGTGAGGGTGGTGAGCCCCTGGCACAGGTTGCCCAGAGAAGCTGTGGCTGCCCCATCCCTGGAGGTGTTCAAGGCCAGGTTGGACGGGGCTTGGAGCAACCTGGGCTGGTGGGAGGTGTCCCTGCCCAGGGCAGGGGG
>VUYV01000010.1:2984842-3004975 GCA_008711295.1 Anarhynchus alexandrinus | reverse complement strand
GTCAAAGTCCAACCCTTCTCCCAGATGCTTTACAGATAGCTGAAAGTCAATAACTTACTTTCCAATTTACTTAAGCAAAGGCTAAAAATCCGATTTCTCTTTTTTGTTGTTTGTGGGGTTTTTTATTATTTATTATTATTATTATTTGCAATGGAGTGGTTTCATTCATCATTTAAACACTTTGCTCTTGGCTTTCCTTCTGTTCAGGGTTTATGAAGAATAAGAGGAGGCAGCGTGAGGAATGAGGTGGACTCCCTTGGCTGGCGTAGGACTGGGCTCTGCAGAAGATGATTTCTTTCTCACAGACATAAGACACAAATTCTATATTACTATAAAGCACTTTTTACCAAGGGTCAGTTTTTACATTTTATAGCCGCGTGCAAAAGGCTTCCAGATTTCACAAGCATCTGTTGCACTTCAGATTTCATACGCGTCTGCTCTGTACTGAGATCGGGAAAACTCATCCTGTTCATTATAAAGAGGTTGTTTTGGGGTTTGGGTTTGTTTGTTTAGTTCGTTTTGGGGTTGTTTTTTTTTATTGTTATTCATTCATACTTCACTATGATTGCAATCGAGCTTTATAAGCTCATTAGACAAACAGTAATGTTTGCAAAGGTGTTATACAGCCGTCTCCCTCACCCTGTCACAGTGGGAAAGCTTCGGCGCTGTGGTGGTTTGTCACGTTGGCAGCCTCCACCGTAGTCAGGCAAAGCGGGGAGCGAAGACGAGTTTGCCGGGGAAGATGCCACTGAGGTGTCGTGGCTGTGACTGCAGAAGTGAGGTCCCTCGGCACATCCTCAAATGAGCACGGGCATCACTTGTGTACCTCTTCTTTAATGGACTTGAGGTCTTGCTGCAAGGTGAAGCGTACCATAGCTCCCATTTAACGTTTCATGCATTAGGAAGCATTTCTAGGTCATTTTTATTACTAAGAAAGTGTTTAATTTTTTTTTTTCCCACCTGAAGTTCTTACAGAAAGTTTGTGGCTTCAGTACTGAGACATTTTAAGCTTCAAGACTATTGTGTATGATTTCCTAGATTTGTAGCAACAACAACAACAACAAAAAAGCCTTTAAAAGGTACCTTTTTATGAAAAATATGATAGGGCAAACATATAAATACCTATATATGTTTTAGTCACAATACGACATATTCATTACATTATTTTGAATGTAATACTTCAATGTTAAGCAGTGCATTCCTCTTTTTAAAATAACAAAACTACCTTTTCATTTGTAAATATACTATAGGAAGTCTCCCTGTATTATCTTTCTGTATAATGTACCGTACTGCTAAATTATCATATACTATTTAAATGTTTCAAATATTTAGAAGGTTGCATGCAGATTTCATATTTCTTTCTAAGACAAATGAAAAAAGGTAATAAAAAATATATTTAAAAAAAATCTGGCAATTGCTCTTAAGTTTCTTTAAGCCATCGGAGAACTCCAGCCACTTCTAATAACTTTTTTTTGGTGGATGAACTGAAACACATTGAACCAGAGAAGCCGATTTAGAGACGTGGCAACTTGATGACGTTGAAATTAGAAAATGTTATTCCGGTCCAATTTACTTCCCTTTCTCATTGTAGGATTTGGACTTTACCCAAACACTGAGGAATCTTGTTACGTGAAGAAGGGCCACGCCATGCACCTAGAGCCACTCGTCTTGTGTTATGTTAAATATATGCAAATCAACCACCCTGGATCCATATAAAAACAAGTGAAACGCAATGATTTAGACAAAATCTCGGTTAGATTAGGGAAGGTTGTACAATGAAAGTCAGGCAACAAAAACCGGTGAGCCACCTCCTCCTCTTTCTGTGCAGTTTCTGCCCCCTCCCAAAGGGAGGGACTTTGCCCCCAACAAGGCTCCTACGCCGCTCCCTGGCTAGAAGGGAAAGCACCAGACAGGATGGGTAAAGCCAGAAAGAGTTTAAATGCATGAAAACCTCCCGGTGCTCCCTGAGCAAGAAAAAAAAAAAAAAAAAGGAAATATATATTCACGCACACACAGAGTCTCTCTCTATATATACTTATGTACTTCTCTTCGAGAAGAGAAGGCTCCGGGGAGACCTTATAGTGGCCTTCCAGTCCCTAAAGGGGCTCCAGGAGAGCTGGGGAGGGACTTTTGATCAGGGAGTGGAGCCACAGGACAAGGGGGAATGGTTTTACACTGAAAGGGGGGAGATTTAGACAGATATTAGGAAGAAGTTCTTGACTGTGAGGGTGGTGAGCCCCTGGCCCAGGTTGCCCAGAGAAGCTGTGGCTGCCCCATCCCTGGAGGTGTTCAAGGCCAGGTTGGACGGGGCTTGGAGCAACCTGGGCTGGTGGGAGGTGTCCCTGCCCAGGGCAGGGGGGTGGAACAAGATGATCTTCAAGGTCCCTTCCAACCCAAACCATTCTATGATTCTATTTACTGTGATAATACCATGGCAGAGCTGAGGGAAAAAGAGCTGTTAGATTTCAAAGTCTTTTCCTATTCTGCACAAGGATGGAGCTACAAGTTTCAGATGCCTATTAGTAAAATAAAAACTTGAGAAAGATCCCAGAGTGTTTAAGAAATGAAACCTCTGGAGATATCAACCACAAGGCGCTGCATCATGCTGAGCCCGACCTCCAGGCAGACCCAGACCCGCGGGCTAGCCAAGCTGCCCCCTCCTTTGAGTCACATTTTAACAAAACCCAGTAGTTTTTTCCTTGAGGACACTCAATTTCAACACGCCAGCAGACTTCAAGAAAAAGTTTATGCTTATTTAGCGACTACTGGGCAATGTATTTCCTGGCAGAGTATTGACAGGGTTGCACAAGAGGTGGTTAACGCTCCGTTGGGAGCGCCATACGCAGCCCCAGTTGCCCAAAGGCAGCGCTCGGTGACTCACACCTCGCAGGGTATCGCCTGTGCAACTCACTCTTAGCTCTGGGTTCGGCTGCCAAACCAAAACCACCAGCAAGAACTGGGCACAGAGGAAACCAATTGTAATTATTTCCCCCCCCCGCCCCTTGCTAGAATGGGAGACTAAAGAAAAAAACTGTTTGGTTCAACACGTGTATTCCCTTTAACCTGAAATCTGTGCTTCGAACAAAACAACTCTTGGAAACAAGAATTAAAACCATGAAGAGAAAAAAAAAAACCCAACCTGTGACTCTGAGCTGGTTTTCCCCGGCCTTTTAAACCGTTAAACTGCATCCCCGGGCAGGTTTGTTAAGTTCCCAGAAACAGGAGGATCATCCCTTGCTGACCCCAATACTGCAGTTGTAAAGGGAAATACTGTGTCAGAAGGTAAATGCCACACACAAAACATCAACCACTTTCCTTCAGACTGAAACATCTTTGCCAAAACATTTACATATATATATACAGGTACTTTCTCTGCCCGGATTTAGCAGCAACCTTAAGGTTTGCTTTTGTTTTCCCCAGCAGATTGCAGGTTGCGATGCCAGAGGAGACCATTCAGCCCAACCTCCCTCACACACAGCCCACACATTCGTGCTTCAAGGTGGAAAATGAAGCGGCTAAAGTACAGTCTGAGCACGCACCAGCCAGCCCCGACTGCTCACCAGTTACCAATTCACCATCCCAAGAGCCTGAACGTTTGCAGGGCAGAGCCGGAGCCCTGCTCCATCCTGGGGAGCAGCAGGAGGAGGAGGAGCAGCAGCACGAGCAGACTCCGCAGCTCCTTCACTCAAGTCCCGAAGCTCCATCGCAAGGATGTAAACCCTTCACAGAGTCTCCAAGGAAGGCAGTAGGCAACGGCTTTCCCCCATCCAGCCTGTAGAGCTGCTCCCCAGCACGCTGCAGCCGGGAGCACGCAGAGACGGAGCGCCAAGCCCCGGGAGGAGACCATTCAGCCCAACCTCCCTCATACACAGCCCACACCTTCGTGCTTCGAGGTGGAAAATGAAGCGGCTAAAGTACAGTCTGAGCACGCACCAGCCAGCCCCGACTGCTCACCAGTTACCAATTCACCATCCCAAGAGCCTGAATGTTTGCAGGGCAGAGCCGGAGCCCTGCTCCATCCTGGGGAGCAGGAGGAGGAGGAGGAGCAGCAGCACAAGCAGACTCCGCAGCTCCTTCACTCAAGCCCCGAAGCTCCATCGCAAGGATATAAACCCTTCACAGAGCCTCCAAGGAAGGCAGTAGGCAACGGCTTTCCCCCATCCAGCCTGTAGAGCTGCTCCCCAGCACGCTGCAGCCAGGAGCACGCAGAGACGGAGCGCCAAGCCCCGGGCACAAGACCCCCGTGGTCCCCTCCATCCCTCCCTTGGGCATCCACGGGCTGCACCCATCCAGAAACAGCGCTATCAGGTTTTATTTTAATACAAGCACGAGGGTGACCCAAGCAGCTGCAGTGAAAGGACACAGCAGCGGGGAGACCTGCCTTGCCTTTTCAGCGAGAGCGCTACGGGGGATTAGTAACGTTATACAGACCCTTTCACCACTTCCCTTTCACTTGTTCATATGCGGTGTAGGTCAGCGATGGCCAAGAAGTTTATTAAGAAGCGATAGCTGCTCAGCGGTCTGCACGAGATGGCGCGGTGCTCTGGGCAGGTCCAGCTGCCTGCTGTGCCCCAGCTCCCCCCACAGGCTCCCAAAAATCAAGGCATGAGGCCATGCCAGACTGCTACGCGCATGGGGACCTTTCCTGACCACCTCCATGCGGTGGGAGAGTTGGCTCCACGCTAACGAGGTTTCATCAGGGCTCTGGGAGCAAACGTGGGGCTCAATGGTAAAGTCATTGGAGGGGGTTGGTCACCCCCAAGCTCTGGGTGGGAAGTTGAAGGCAGTGTTACAGCAACACAAAAGCTCTCTTGACTAATTAAAACATCCGCGTTGAGGCACTCCTGGGCCCACATTTGTCAAGAATGGGAACAAATGTGAATAAAAAGCCACCGTCCCCCAGGACTCACCATCCCGCTGAGCTCCACGGCCAGGGAACTGCGCCTGTCCCAGGGCAAAGGGCCTCCTGTGTGACCTGACATCACTTAATGGGCTTTGTCTAAGCCCAGGCAGAGCGCTCACCGTCCAAAACAGACTTCCCATTAGGTCAGATGAAACACCAGTCACATTTTGAGTATTTTTTCCTCCAAGGCCAGCTTTCAAAAATAAGGCATCTAAATCCAGATGTGCACAGCATCTGAGGACCTCACTTAGAGTTGCTCAGCATCTTTGGAAAAAGGCAAGCTGGTTTCGGCTGTTGGCTGAGTTTGGGCTTCGGATTCAGAGATGGNGAGCGCTCACCGTCCAAAACAGACTTCCCATTAGGTCAGATGAAACACCAGTCACATTTTGAGTATTTTTTCCTCCAAAGCCAGCTTTCAAAAATAAGGTATCTAAATCCAGATGTGCACAGCATCTGAGGACCTCACTTAGTCAGAGTTGCTCAGCATCTTTGGGAAAAGGCAAGCTGGTTTTGGCTGTTGGCTGAGTTTGGGCTTCGGATCCAGAAGGATGAGCAGCCCATCTTGAAAGCCTTGGCCACGCTGACTTCGTGCCAGGGCAGCTCTCAGTTTTGGCACTCTGTACACCTTCCATGCATAGCACTCATGCTGGGATTTCTTGTTCCAGTTGTTCCCTTCAACGCGTTGAGGTGCGTGTGGTCACGTGTGATATTTTTAAGGACCGCTGTTTGCAGCTCTCACTGACTCTGTCTTTGCTCTATCTGTGTCTGTTATTCATTGATTTTCCTCTGATCCCAAACCACAAAGAGCCAAGTGCTTCCTGGAAAGTGCTCTGTTTGCCTTGAAAGGCTGCACTCCGTGGACCCCCAGATATCCTTGTAACCAGCATATGTTTCTGGCAAAGTATCCCAAAGCAGATTTCCTATAATTCCTTTACCTGACATAACCCACCCCAGAAGAGCGACTGGGATTGCCATTGCCTGAGGAACAGCGGCTGCAGCTGCGTTTGCAAGCACAGAGCTCCAGACGCGTACAGTGATTTTTGGTGCTTAAAGGTATCGATACACACCTTACAGAAATCTCAGCTGGGGGCACCTAGGCAACTTGGAAAACCCCACAACACTTTTAGCTGTGCTTTCTGACACCACACACCTCTGGAAAGACTGACCCTCCATCTCTATGGACCTCCTCTGCCAATTCATAGAGAGAACACTAAAAACCTGCATAAAATTGGGCTACCATTTGGTCATCGTACCTCACNCAGTGATTTTTGGTGCTTAAAGGTATCGATACACACCTTACAGAAATCTCAGTTGGGGGCACCTAGGCAGCTTGGGAAACCCCACAACACTGTTAGCTGTACTTTCTGACACCACACACCTCTGGAAAGAGTGACCCTCCATCACTATGGACCTCCTCTGCCAATTCATAGAGAGAACACTAAAAACCTGCACAAAATCGGGCCACCATTTGGTCATCATACCTCATGTGAAACTGAGATAGAGTCACCATCTTTTGTAGCCTCCAAGGTTGCCTCCTTGGGCCATCTCCTCTACTAACGAGCAGCCCTGCCCAGGCAGCGACGCAGTAACAGCCCCCGATTCATACTAGAGCTATTAAATACCCACCACAGATCCACAAATTGGGGTTTGGGTGCTTTCCAAAGCATCCTCATTTCTGTTAGCCAGCACTACACAAGACAAAGCTGTGTGAGATGAAAGGGATGTTTTGGAGACCCCAGCAGCCCGGGGTTCAGCCCCGCTCCTTGCTCTCATCAGCCCCGCAGCACTTTGGTGTCCGGTGGCTCTTGGGCCACAGCCAACAGATCCCAGCCCAGATGGCTGCTCCGGAGGAGCGGTGGGGGAAAGCAGGGCTGAAAGGACATCTAGTGGCAACCCAAAACCTTCTCAGACAGCCTGGAGACACCTCTATGGTGTCTGCATTACCAATCAGCTTGGAGCCTGCTCGTTGCACGGCGATGCTGGGAATGCCCTTCCCCAGCTCCGCAAGAAAAGCTTCGACTGTTGCATTTCTGTACCCCGGTATGGGAAACCCCCCAAAGCAAAGAAAATGCAGCTGTATTTTGGGAAACCTGCTCAGAGGTTTACCCAGCCATATTAGCCCATTAACGTGGAACATGCACGCTAAGGGCAAAGAGGACACCTGGCTGCCACCGCGTCTACAGGAGCCGTGTCCATCACACGAGTACGGGAAACTGGATTGCAGCACAACCCCGGGAAGATTCCTGCCCAAACCACCTGCCCAAAGCCCTTTGCAAACATCAGGAGGTCCTGCCCAACACACCGGGCCACGGGGCTTTCTTGCCCAGTGGATCTCCCTCCTGCCACCAGCTCTCCCGCGAGCCCAGGACCACGTACAGCTGCCGTTCCCCAGGTGTTGCGCTGAGGTCCTCAGACCCAACCATCCAACATTCCAGTGGCAAAGAAGCCCCACACATACACACCATCACCTTCAATGCCTGAAGAGGACAACTTGCTTCCTATGAGCACAACTGAATTCAACCATCGGAACAAAGCCAAGATCCCTGGAGGAAGACCTTTGTAGAGATGCAACGCGCACAAGCGTTTATTTTCCAAATACTGAGTGACCGGCTGTATTTCTGGTCCCTTTGCTGACCTCTGAAGCGCTTAAATCCTCCCAGATTTTCTCCTTATCTTTTGCCCGTGTCTATAATCAGCTCTTTGGGCAGAGACAGCTCTGACGACACACGTGGAGGGCATCCAGCGCACCAGGAGCGACGCTGCTGCGAGCGGGCGAGCGGGACCTGGGAGGGAGGGATGACATGACATGAAGTGACAGGGAGGCAGGCGGCCAAGGCCTGGGAAAATCACCACGCCTGTGTTTTTGTTTTTCTTCCCGCACAACAAAAGAGGTTAGCGAGTTCCTGTTGGATGGGTTTCAGAACCTCCCCCAAGGAAAAGAAAAAGAAAAAAAAAGAAAAACAACACAATCCTGCTGGTGTTCACTTAAGGCTGATAATTACAGGAATAATTATGATTTATTCCCATCATAAATCTTGGAGCAAGAAAAGGGGTTTGAGGCTTGCCAGCTTTGCTGGATGGCAGAAGCAAAACACAGCTCTAATTGCCCTTCTTTGTTGTGTTTAATTAAGGATTCCGAAGCAACTGATCTCTGTGTCTTTTCATGGTTAGAAACCTGCACGGAAAAGCAAATCTTTCTGCAGAGCCGCCAATCGAAGCTTTGTTGGGTTACTAGGCACTAAGTGTGCTACATCTGAACACTCAGCACTCCCAGAAAAAGAAGCTTATTAAAGGAAAAGAAATGCTACAAGAGGCTTTCCCCCCCCAACGTCCTCTTCCAGTAGGCTTTGGCAATTTTGAGCTCCCTTCTAATCCCGGAAGAAATGCCTTTTGTCTTTATCCCTCAGCATTTTTCCCTCATTACCGCCCATTCCATTGTGCTGCGTAAAAATACTTCTCCATTTCTATTACCTTCATAATTGCACCATTTACATTTTTCCTTGGGGTTTACTTCAGCTTCCTCTCTAAGTCTGGAAGACTTATCACTTCTGCAAACACATTAGGAAAAACAAACCAGCCCGGAGCTCCTCAGCTCCCTCCTTGGACCAGTAATTCCCAGTCAAGCGCCACTCCTCCCCAGCAAGAACCAGTTTGGCCAGCGCTACCTCCCAAATTCAAACTGTAAGTGACTGGCAGGGTGTTCCCTTTCCCTTTTTGTGCAACAGCTAAAACAGTTCTGCCAGGGAAATCCGGTTCCTCATTATGGTAATCAGCACCAAATCATCACGCCTGGCTCTGGGCGATGCCACCAGCCCACGAGCTACGGCAGCCGTTACGCTCAGCCCAGGCTGCCCGGGCTCTGAGAAGCTACGGGATAAAAGAGCAGGGAATCTTTGGGACCACTTGTGAATCTGAACACACTTGGGATGGTCTTTTTGCAGAGTAATTGCACTGGATAAGTGTGGGACACCTTCGGCTGGGAGTGGGACCACCACGTGCTGCATCCCCAAAGGGAGCACCTGCGAGGAAGCAGAGGAGGTTTGGTGTTGGCCAGCAGGTGAAATCCCAACACTTCAACTGTACATACTGCATAATGGTGCCTGGGAATGCTGGTCTAGAAAGGAAAAGTGTCAAATACAACTTCAAGAGAAAAAGAAGACTTCCTGGGTTTATCACACCTCAAAAATATTCTTCTAAGATCAGGAGAAAACAGGATGGGATGGAGGAGGACAAAACCAGCACAGTACACAGAAGGGAAAACACAAAGTCAGCAGAATTACCGATCACAGCAACCATATCTGACCTCAGGCACTCAGCTTAGCCCATAGAGCAGGCATGTCAGGGTCCCAGCCCCAGCCCCAAGCCCCTTACTGGTCCTACTGGCCCCGCATCAGCACATGGGTACAGCCACACATGCCAAGAAGGACCATTCGTTGGGGGTTCGGTTCCTTTTATCGTAAGGATTGATGACAGAAGCTGGAAAGCCTCAAGCTCTGAAATCTGGAGTTGAAACCCAAATTGAAAGATGTGGTTTTCTATGGGAAAACCAATCTCCTTCCTGTTTTCCTAGAGTTTCAGCTCTATGTTGTCTGTGTCACGATCATCCAAATAGTTGATTGAATGGCAGTTGCTGCGTTTTAAGGGTAATTACAGCGTGCCATAACCCGCAGGAGAGGAGCACTGGGTGCACAGCTCCAGGGACTGGACAGGGGTCTTGAGATTCACAGTAACTCACCGTAATGACTCACTGCTCACATTTATACACACGTATTTATATATATACACAAATATAACATGGAATTGATACTACTCCTTTTCTTCACCCATCTTTGACTTTATCTTTTTTGGATAACACACTCTTTGTAACAAGTCCCATTCCCTTTCCTACACAATGAGAAGAACGTTGACCTCGGCTAAAGCTTGCAGTAGAAAATAATAAAGGAAATCAAATAGAAATAAAGAATGGCCATAAAGTTTACCATGACTGGTGGTAAAGCAATCAATTTCCCATGTTGTGAAAAGCCTCAGGGGATTTTTTTCCCCCCACTTACTTGCAGCAGGTAGCAGGGCTTTCCCGCAGAGCCTCCGCGCAGGGTCGTCCATCCCATCTGCCGCCGGGTGAGCGGAGCTGGCTCCGAGCTGCAGCTGGGTAAAGGTTGACACCTTGTGGCTGTTTCCAGCATTTACAAGTCAGGAAAAGGAGAGGGTCTTTTTTTTTCCTCTTTTTCCGGCCAAGGCTGTGGGGTGGAGTTCACAGCCTAAGAGCTAAATTCCCAGCACCTGGCGTGTGATGTGTGGGGCCGAGGTCATTAACAGGTTAATGAAGATAAATACCACCGAACGCTGAAAACTGTTAAAAAAACCCAAAGTCATACCGTATTTGTTTCTGGGGAAAAACAAAGAAAAGGGAAAAAAGATGCTTTGGGATAGGAGCCATCTGTATGTACACAAGGCCCACAAGACAAGTAATAAAAAAGCAATCCTGTGAGTGATGTTTCTCTGCGATTTTGCTGCCCCATCGTTGCCCCCCGCCCCGGTTCTGTTTGCACAGTGGGGCAGAGGCTCAGAGTCCTGCCAAGCTCTGCTTTGGAGAAGTTCAGCTACGCTGACCCCAGAGAAATTATCTCTAATTCCCACCAGAGTCAATGGAAACAGGCTCAAGACCTGCAGCGCGTTAAACCTGAGGTGAAAGAAAAAACATTACTTTAGGGTTTTATCCAAGAGGGTTAAAAACAAGGGATGTCTGCAGTCTGAAGAAGTACATTCACTTAATAATTAGCCATTTCACTTATTTTACTATTTATCTGTGCACACAGGATTTATTGCAATTTAATAGAGGCTCAAACTGGAAAGCAGAGCAGCATCCCTGCAGCAGAAGCGCAGCGGAAACAGATCAGCTAAACCTGTCTCCCCTCATTAGCCAAGCACTTGTTTCAGAGCTGCTCGTTACTGTGGAAGTGCATACAGCTCCGAGGAGAAAAAAAAAAAAACCTCACCTAGGACAACATTTACTTTCCTTTAATCATGCTGCTCCACTTTCTAATTCCCTGACTGCTAGAACTAGTACTTTGTATTTATTTAGCATTTTACACCTTCAAGCCAGTCTAAAATATGTATTAGCAGACCTAAAACTTAAAGCAGAAAAAATATTCAGTAGTTACAAGGGCCAATATATACCTTGAAAACTATTTTTGCCACGTGAGTGTGGGTCAGGCTCCAGGGATACAGCACAGCACCTGCAGTGTCTTCCTGCAGAGTTTTTCCTTTTCTCTCTGCCCAGTTCAGCTGCATTGTCAGGTACTGGTCCCAGCAAACCCACTGCTTTGGACCCAAATGCTGCCTGGGAGTTTTCGAGGGCTGTTACACCTGTAGTTTAACACTATGCTTTTATTTTTCTTTTTATACCCAGAGGCATAATAGTAAGGAGATACCGAAAGAGACGCTACGTGGCTGTCGGGGTGATGGAGAGTCAGACGGAGTCTCTCACCTCCGCTGTCACCACTTACACCAACAGGGGGATGATTCAGGCTACAATTTAAGATGTTCATACTTGTGTTTTTGTCCCTGAAGAATGGAAAGTTTAAAGGATATATTGCACATATAACACTAAGGTAATGAACTGCAAAGCAGCCCAGTTCAATGGATAGCCAGGGGCCACTTAAGTCGGTGCAAAATATTCCTTTAAATTCCAGAAAGCAGAGCAGATCTACAAGTTATTTACCATTTGCTTTCAGCTAAGTTTAATGAAATCTGTTTGAAAAACAGTAGGACATCCTTCAAAAAGCTGAGTTGGTGCAGGGGAAAAAAAAAATGAAGGTTACTTTAAAGGAGTCAGGATACCATCTCAGCGTGTTTTCACTGAAGCATCCGAATTCAGCAGCCGCCAAATGTTTCATTTTGACATTTTCTAAAATTCATATCCTGTTTAAGCCAAACTAAATCTCATCCTCCTTCTGCCCTGCCCAGAGCCCAGTTTTACTGTTTGACCTCTGAAACCCATTCCACCCCAGCTCTCCGCCGCCCGGCCAGCCCTGCCCGCCTCCCCGCACCCAGCACCGCCTCGCCAAAACTCAGCACCCACCGCAGCTGCAACAGCCCCAAACCCCCAACCCTCACCCGGGAAAAGCTCTTTGTAGCGCTTTGTCTCAATCAGAAATCTTTACAATTGTACACAAGGTCACAGAATAGTTTTGCTGAGAAAATTACTATTTATTTATTTATTTATTACTAATACAGTAGAAGCCATTAAATGACAGCAAAACCCCAGATGACAGCACAGGGGTTTTATGTCACTACAGCAGGTTTTGCTTTGCTTAATAAACCCCGTTCCCGGGAGCTTTTCCGCAGCCCAGGGAGATGCGAACCCTCGGCAGGGCCGAGTTTGCGGCGCTGCGCCTTGGGGTGTCACCCTCGGTCCTCTCATGGGCAGGAGGACCCGTCCCCCACAGGGTGCACCCAGGGGGTCGGGGCTCACTCCTCCCCTTTTCCACCTGCCCCACTTTTCCCAGGCGCTGGGGCGCCCACCAGCGCTGGCAGGTCCCTGCCCAGCTCTCACATCTCTTTTGGGGTGAATTCACCTGCTTTTGCTTTTCTTTTTTTAATTGAGATGTCAGCTTCTTCCTCATTGATAGAATCTGTGGATTGCTCTGTGGGAAGGGGCTTGGGAGTCCTGGTGGACAACGGGATGACCGTGAGTCAGCAATGTGCCCTGGTGGCCAAGAAGGCCAATGGCATCCTGGGGGGCATCAAGAAGAGCGTGGCCAGCAGGGCGAGGGAGGTCATCCTCCCCCTCTGCTCTGCCCTGGTGAGGCCACATCTGGAGTACTGTGTCCAGTTCTGGGCTCCCCAGTTCAAGAAGGACAGGGAACTGCTGGAGAGGGTCCAGCAAAGGGCTACAAAGATGATGAGGGGACTGGAGCATCTCTCTTATGAGGAAAGACTGAGGGACTTGGGGCTTTTTAGTCTGGAGAAGAGAAGACTGAGGGGGGATCTTATCAATGCTTATCAATCCTTAAAGGGAGGGTGCCAGGGGGATGGGAACAGGCTTTTGTCAGTGGTGCCCAGTGACAGGACAAGAGGGAACGGCCACAAACTTGACCATAGGAAGTTCCACCTCAACCTGAGGAGGGCCTTCTCTCCTGTGCGGGTGGCAGAGCACTGGCACAGGCTGCCCAGAGAGGTGGGGGAGTCTCCCCCTCTGGAGCCATTCCAAACCCGCCTGGACGCCGTCCTGTGCCACTGCTGGAGGTGCCCCTGCTCTGGCAGGGGGTGGCACTGGGGGAGCTCCAGAGGGCCCTTCCCACCCCCACCACTCTGGGATGCTGTGATCTTTTATTATACATGGTCTCTATATATAATGTGTCCAGCATCCCTTGATGTGAAAAGCATCTGGATGGTTTCATATCAATGCCCCTTTACAGAGAGCCAAAACCCCATTACAGGCAAACCGTTCCTACCTGCCCCGACAGCCTGCAGGTGGATGCATTCCAAAACGACTCTCTGCTTAAAAACAGGTGAAGCATCTAATTTTTCGTTTACGTGCGCGTACACTGAGTGACAGGGCAAAGCAACGATGGAGGTGTGAGAGGAAATTCTCACCAAGACCCCCTGGGAGCACCGGTGAGCCAGCGTTCCTCTCCCGGATGTACATATACCCCTACATATGTACGCACAAGTCGGTGTCATCACCGTTATTAATAATTTGTCTTGGCCTTAGCCATGGCCGGAGCCGGGCGTCGCAGGAACACGACAAACAGGCATGTGACCCCAAATACGACAGCTCCAGGTATTGCCAAATATCTCCGGGTGCTGACGGCAGACGAAACGCCTTGGGGACAGCTTCGAGATGGAGCTGCGCCTGCGCACACCTCTTCGCATGTCCGCGCATGGGATTGCGCGGCTGCGCACACACGGGAGCGTGTGTGGGCCCATGGGCACACGCGTGCACGTACGTGGCGGGCACACGTAGGTGTGTGCACGTGTCCACACGCGTGTTTGAGCGGGGTTGTTCCCCAGCTTTGCCCTCCCGCCCCAAAGCTGCGGGGGAAGGAAAGAGGGAATTCTCTTGCGGGTGCAACCCTTGTACGGACAATGCCAGGGAAGGGATTATACCAGGGATTAACATTTTAAACTCCCCTACCAGACCCACTGACTCGAAGATCCTCAGGCCAGTAATCGTGTTACTGTCTCTGGGATTACCGCGTTCCTGAGTTCAGACCCGAATTTCAGGAGAAGTCAGTGAGAGCTGCACCCCAAAAACCCCGGGCTGGGGCAGGACTTACTGCTTTTGGGTTTTTTCCTCCTTTTCTTTAGCCGTTCTCTCCGTTTCCCCTGCCCCTGCCTCGGGAGAAGACTCCACGAGCGCTTTTCTTGTCGCCTGCCTCCTCCTAATTCCCGGTAATTTATCCCGTATTAAAACTCCCTTAAGGAAGAATGGCCCAGGACCCAACACCTGCTATGCAAATGGCAGCAAATCCTCCGGGCCCCCGTGGCGGGGCGGTGGGGACCCGCGGGCTGCCGGTGGTCCCGGAGCATCCTCCCCCGGCTGCAAGACTCCATCCCCGGAGCCAGGGGGGGGGACGGGACCCCGAGAGCCTCCCTATCCCCCCTAAAATCTCAGGCTCAATTTCATCCCACCGTTATGGAGCTTCAATTCTTTCAGGTTATCTTTATTGCGGTTAAAAGAAAATAAAAATAAAAGCCGCTCCTAAGCAGAATTATTTATATGGTGGGTATAAAAGAAAACCTGAGCATCTCAGCATGTCGTTAAGCTTCCCGCTCTGCACGTTGTTGGGGGGATTTCATCCGTGCGGCAGTCAATGAATTTTGTCCCTTTCTTTTAGGATAAGCATTCTAGCTTCAATTAACAAAATACGGATCAACAAAAGAGGGGGAATTGTGGGCGGGAGAAGGTGGAAGAGGGGGGGAAAGAGAAGAAAAACCTCTCGCACAATAAGGTGGGGCGAAAAAAGGGCTTGTTTCTCGGAGGTGACATCCTAATCTCATTTTTCCCAGTTGATGTGGTAGCTGGGAGGCTGGGGAAGGGCCGGGCAGGGAGCGTACCCCGGCAGCGTGACCTCACCGGGAGCGTTTGCCCCTTTTCCTTGGATTATTCGGATTAGGGTTGTTGAAACCTCAGGCAGCCGGTCGCATCCCTGGGCACCTGCTCCCCGGGGGTACCCGGTACCGAAACAGGGTGGGGGGGGAGGGAGGGGCACCTCTGTGCTGGGGACCTGCAGGAGGACCCTGTGCAAACCCCTCCATCTCCATCTCCATCTCCATCTCCATCTCCATCTCCATCTCCATCTCCATCTCCATCTCCATCTCCATCATCTCCATCTCCATCATCTCCATCTCCATCTCCACGCTTTCTTCCCGTGGCCCTTTACCATGATCATATATTTCCCAGCCCCGAGCGCTTGACTGACACTTGGGCTATTATTCGGGGAGATAGATTGTTTGGCCTGAAGATGCATTGTTTGGGCTCCTCATAAAAGAAACAAGTTAAATGCCGCAGCTACCACACACAAAAATGACTCCTTCTGGCCATAAAACCAGTGGGACAAGGAAGTGGTTGTAGGAGTCAAACATAATTGATGCTCAGAAAGATGTTATAAATAATCTGCGCCGAGTCCTCTCTCATGTGCCTCAAAACCACAGAAAGTGGCGCTTTTTTTTTTCTTCTTTTTTTTTTTTTCTCTTTATCTCCCCTTGAATTCAGGAGCATAATACACCGTGAGCACCAATAATTGATGTATGTTATAATTCTTCATTACCCTATCAGTAGTCTGGGAAAATTGGAAGAAAAGAAAATGCCAGAAAGTTATGGTAAAACTTAAGATGCGACAGAAGTAGCTTTCTTTGCTCATGCTGTGAGTGTTTGAATAAGAAGAATGTCCCTGCACTGTAACAAGCTAAAAGAATGAGGAAGACAAAGGATTTCGCGAAAAAGGTTTAGATAGAAGACAAGGCAAGTGAAACTGAAAGGAAGGGAAAAAAACCATTTACAATGGAACAATGCGTGTACTAATCGCTTTGATATATTATACAAACCCAAAGACCCAAAACATTGTGTAATTATTTATAAATGACTTCTCCACTCCTGTGTATAATACCGAAGAAAGAATAAAACTGCAGGCTACTCTCTAAACTATTTCTAAATAGACCTAGCTCAAAAGGAAGCAGAAGTGTTTGAAAAAAAAATAATTAATGGTTGATTTTATGGTTGTCTCATTAAAACATTTTAATTACAACAAACAAAATACATTTGTGCTTGCAGGGAACAATCGTTTACCTACTCGCCCCCCTCTCCCCCCCGCCCCCTTCCAAAAAGAAGGAAAAGGTTACATCACTGGTTTAAAACCCGAAAATAAAACATTCCCGCTGTTTCCGCAGAGCCCCCAGCACCGGCTGAGCCCCGGCCGCCGCTCCCGGGCGCTCGTGGGGAATTTCAGAGCGGACCCGGTTCCTCCGGGCCAGGAACCCCCCGGCTCTCGGGGACCCTCCCTGCGATGTCCCCGTGCTCCCCTCCCGCCGGCTGCCCCCGGCACGCGGCCCGAGGGCTCACGCTGGCCACGGGCAGGTACACGAGGCCAAATCCTTTCCAGACGAAGCCCTTGAGCTGCTCCTGAGGTGTTTCCCCCGCAGGAGAACCAGCTCCTGCTCTGGAAGGGGTTAAGGCTGCCTCCGTGCGGGCTGAGATCCCTTTCAAATATTGGCCTCCCAGGGGCTGTGCAGCAGTCCGCAGCCGAGGCGTGAACCCCTGAACCCTCTGGTGGCCTCGGGCCAGGAGCTGCAAGCTGACACTGGCCAGGAGATGGGTCCCAGGGGCACAGCGCCGTGTGTCCATCCCTACGCTGGCCACCTCTGTCCCCAGCCTGGGCTGGACAAGCAGCCACCAGGTTCTGCCCCGTGCCCAAGCAGGCACAGGGAGACAAGCTGCCCCATCCAGCCATCTTCTGGGCTTCTATCTGTTTTTAACATCCCTGCTACATCCCCCTGGGCATCCCCCACGATCCTCCCTTCACTCCTCCAAGGCACTGGGTCGAGCTTTCTGCTCCCAAGGTGATGGCTTTGCCACCCGCCACGTCACCTCTCCAAATCCAGTTCAAAGCATCTTCCGCGGACAGCTCTGCCTTCTCGCTCCGGCCGTGCTCTCAGGCAATGAGGGACCAAAGAAAGTAGTATTTTCCTGGTTGATACGTTGTTTTGACACTCATCCCAACATTAGCTCAAGCTCTCATGTACTAATGGAACAAAACATAGATTTTGGTGAGTTGTTGTATTGATGTGCACCTTAAATCTTAAAAAAAAAAAAAAAAAAGAAGTACCTCTAACTTCTCTGAGGCGTCTTCCAATTGCGGGAGCAGTTTTACTCCGAACCGCTCCTTTCCGTGCTTGGGGAGAAAAGTGACACTAACACAGCTCTAATGATGGTCACTCTGGTCATTTTTGAAATGTGAGGCCGATTTCTAACATGGAGATTTGTTGACTTTTACAAGGTATGATGAACACTTACCGGGGAATGGTATCTTCTCGTGGATGGGCTCTTTCCTTGCTGGAAACGGTGCACGCAGAGAGCAGCGCCGAGCGCCGACAGCCTTCGCTGCGAGCACTGCCCGCACCTTTCCTCCAACAGCTTTTCCTCCCCCTTTATGTATTCATTCCTACTTTTTCTGGAGCCCGGCCGGGAGCGAGCCCCGACACCCGACGTCTCAACAGGCGGGCGGAGGAGCGAACTTCGTGCTTGCGGTCCCACCCCACCAAGGGCTAAATGTGCCACGTGGAAACGGGCCCTCAACACTTTGCTCCGACTGCGGATGAGCAGTTGGCCATCCCCTGTAGCGAAGGATGGGCCGATCCAGCTGTGCTTTTATGGTTTCCACAGTCAAAAATGCCATTTGAATCTTTTTTCTCTCTCTTTTTTTTTGTTTGTTTAAAGTGCTGTAAGGTGTCTCAAAGCACATGGTATTTATGGCAAGCTTCCTCAGAGCTCAAAATATGAAACTAATAACATCCACGAGTCCATCGGAGCCTAGCTGCACTTAAATCAAGGCGAAGAAGCTAATACCAAAGGCTAAAAATCAGACTAAGGCCATCAGCGAGATGCTGGAAACACACTCCGTGGTCCTCGAAATCAAAGGTCCTGTTTCATTTTGGGATTATTTTTTTTTTTCTTTCCCGATCCCAGAAAACTTCACGAAACTTTAGCAGCTGACTGCCACAGGAGCAGGCCCATAAGGTGTAAGAGCTATTATCTGTGTTGGCTGAATAATTTATCTGCAAAATTAGTAGACTGCCTGCGATAGAACTGGTTGAATTATTCATCGGGAATAAATTATCCAAGATATTTAGCACTTCTTTCTGTTTGCGAAGGCTTCCTGAAACAATTCTGGTTCTGTGAATGCATTCGTTATTCATAAGTACGCGGTGAATAGATTATGCAAACAAATTTCAGCCTATGGGTTGTTTGTGAAACATTCACTTCAGCTCCGGCTATTCACGGCTGTGACTGATCACAGAGACACATGGTGCTCTCTCCCCTCCTTGATTGGAGCACAAACTTTTAAAACAAGAGAATAACAAATGACAAACTGCAAATGATGGATAAGGACTAATGAATAATGTGCTTTCACTGCAAACTTTCAGACAAGCGATCGGTTGTGCCAAAGTCTGCGAAACTCTAGGGAATCATAAACATTTTAATGAATAAACTATTGACTGCTCAAAGACACCTAAACAAAAGGCAATCAAAGTGTTGCAGACAACACCGCAGTTTATATCACTACATACAAAGTGCACATTAACAAAAGTTTAACATTTTTTGCCATATGCTTCCATAACCTTTAAATTTCGGTCCTTTCTGCTGGTTTCTGCTGGAAACTCCACCACCGATCCCTGCCCGCCGACCCAGGCCTCTTACCGTGCCGTCACTTAAGGACATGAGTAACTCAGTGAAGTGGAACTACTTAGCGCAGAAAGTCATTTATGTATGCACGGGCCCTAAAAACATCAGCCTGATTGCAGGGATGGTGATTGAGAGAGCTCAGTCCCTCCCGTGGACCAGCCAGGCCCCGTCGCCCGACCTTACATGGTTCTATCGCACACCCAAGGTCTCGAGCCCTATAAAGATGTTAAAACGCAGAAAGCGGGCTGATTCTGCAAGCTCGGCCACTGGAAAACTATTTCTAGTTTGAGACTCGTTAATATTCATCAGCCAGGGCTTTTGGGATTGCTCACTTCTGCGCGTGATCTTTCGGGCACAAAGAAGGTTGCTCGTGGCGGTTTGTTGGTGTCGTGGATCATCTCAAAGTGAGGAGGGGGCAAAGCAGAAGGAACACCTCTGACAGCAAAAACCTCTCTCAGGTTCACGTCAAGAACAGTTATTAGGAACTTAAAATGCAGAGATAAAGTCAATAACTTACACTGTCAATTCTCCCCGATTATCAAAGGCACAAGAGAAAACCACAAGGGGGGGAATGAATCTACATCTAACCCGAGGGGAAAACATGTGAATAAAAGTGAGTTTAAGCACAGAAGTCTAAAAATGGCTATTGATGGACGGTGAAACTGAAAACCTTCCAAAGAGGCAAGTACCTGAGCGCTGACAATGGGGCTTCCTTACGGCACCGAGAGGCAGGATGGATGCGAAAAGCCAGACATCAGAATTAGGGAACTTTTTAGCCACTTACAAAACTGCAGCTTCCCAAAGCGTTAAATAGTGATACCTGGGCACGTAATGGGGATTAGCAGCAGCAGCAAGAACTTTACAATAAAAGCAGCACAGTACTTGGTTTTTAACCAAAGAACTGTATAAATACTTTCACAACCACTGAAGTGTATAAGATAAACGTAATTTGGAATTTTTAACTTCCTGAGCACCTGCAAAACCTTTTTCAAAGCAAAGCACGCAAAAGCCAAAGCGCCTGTAAGGAGGGAAAAAGACCTGCTTTGACTTTTATCACTTCAGAGCATTTTCACTTTGCCTCGAAAAACCGCAAGGTGCAAAGAAAACCCGAAGAAATCCTCCAGCTGGGGGGGGGAAACAAAAAATAGGGCTCATCCTCTGGGAGTCCAAACCGCTTTTTGCCCAAATCCCACCGATTTAAACTCACTCCGGAGACCCTCCGGCCGGAGCTGCCCGGTGACCCCTCCACCTCCACGCCGCCCTCCCTGCCCCGCTCCCCACACACGGGGGAGGGTGGGATGGGGGATGCCCCCCCCTTCTCGCC
>VUYV01000010.1:2935878-2984524 GCA_008711295.1 Anarhynchus alexandrinus | reverse complement strand
CTTCCCCTTCCCCTTTCCCCCCCCTTCCCCTCCCTCCGCCGCCCCCCCCCCTGCCCCGTTTCCCCGCCCCGACGGGGGCTCCCGTCTTCTCTCCCCGCAGGATGCCGGCGGAGGCGGCCAACGGCGGCGGCGGTGCGGAACCGCCGGGCGCTCCGCGGGAGCGGAGGCGGCGGCGCGGCCGTGCGCGGGCGCGTACCGAAGCCCTGCTCCACACGTTGAAACGCAGCCGGCGGGTGAAAGCCAACGACCGGGAGCGGAACCGTATGCACCACCTCAACGCCGCCCTGGACGAGCTCCGCAGCGTCCTGCCCACCTTCCCCGACGACACCAAGCTCACCAAGATCGAGACCCTGCGCTTCGCCTACAACTACATCTGGGCCCTCTCCGAGACCCTCCGCCTGGCCGAGCAGTGCCTCCCGCCGCCCCCCGCCTTCCGCGGGGCCGCCGCCGCCCCCCCCAGCCCCGGCAGCGACGCCGGTTCTTGGCTCTCCAGCGCTTCCCCGTCCGCCCCCTCCTTCTGCGCCTCCGCCTCCGGCCCCAGCAGCCCCGCCACCTCCGAGGACTGCCCTTACGCGCCCGCCGACAGCCTGCGCAGCTTCCGCGGGCTGCCCCCCGCCGCCACCGCCGCCCCCGTCGCCCCCCCGGGCGCGCCTTGCCGCTAGCGCGCAGCGCTCCGCGCCGCTCCGCGGGGCGCGCCCGGCTCTCCCCGCCCGAGGGTCGGGGGCGGGTGGTGGTGGTGGGTACGTGTGTGTGGTGTGGGGGGGTGTCTCATCCCGTTGCACTTTCCAAAACCCCCCTCCCAGCCCCTTTCCCCCCCCCCCGCCTCGCCTCCCGCACGACACCGGGAAAACCGGGAAGAAAAGCGACAGATTTGCTGCCGCAGACGAGGTGAAAAGTCAATTTTACAATTTGTAGCTCTCCGGCGAAGAAAAACGAGCATGAAAATTTGGTTTGAACGCCCTGACAATGCCATGAAAAGGCTTAGGGGACCGATGCGGCCCGGGGCGCAGCGCGGGGCTCAGCGCATCCCTCCTGCCCTGCGCCCGGGGGGGCGAGGGGGGGCCCAGCACCGGCCCCGATGGGACCCCGCGCCCGACGGACAAGCGGAGAGGCTCATGCATTATAGATGCTGACCCCCAGCGCGGCGGTCTTGCTTTAGAGCAGGAGCAGACACGGGGTATTCAGCGACTGGGCCAGATAGCGGTTTAATTTATTCAAGATGTTCATTCATATGAAAATTGTATTTTTGTACATAAAGAGCTTTATTCTATTATTATGCCTCTTATCAAAGTGGGTTCTTTTTTTTTTTTTTAAGAAATTTTACTTTACCCTGTAAATATAATTTTTAACGTTTTTACTGAATTTCAGCATCGCCTCCGGAGTTTTGTTTCTGAAGCTGAGGGTTTTTTTCGCTCCTCAGAAGGAGCCTGGGGTGGAAGGGACGCGTTCGCCCCAAGGCGACAGTCAGCACGGGCCAAGCGGTCGTTTCTCACGCCACGCCGGCCACAGACACGTGCGGCGACCTGCAAACATCAGCTGGCCCCCCAGTCCGACAGAGGAGGGATTAGAGACCAGTTCAGGGTATGCGGGCAGAGAGCAGCAGCCGAGCGGTGCCGCCAGCGGTGTGGGTGTTCAGGGCTGTCCTTGTCACGGTTCGTAAGGGGAGCTGGAAGGTGGTTGGGGGTGCGGAGAGGATGCTGCACCCCTGAAGAGGGTATGGATCACAGCTTGGCTTAAACCTGCAGTGTTGGGAGAACCTGGCTGGCACGAGCTGTCCCCTTTCCCGAAGTCGTGCGGTGGGACAGGGGCTCTCCCTGCTCACTCCCCCGCAGGGCGAGGAGAGAGGGTGGCTGGAGGTGGGTGACATGGGCTTGGCACCAGCCCTGGCACAGCCTGTGGCTCTCAGCTAGAGACTGGAGGTGTCACGAGGGGCCCTCGCCTCCAAAAAATCTGCTCCACTGTTGGGGAACCCCAACCTTTCCTTTCTCCTCGCATATGTGTGCGATGGGGGAGCACTCTGACCCCCCAAATCCTACCTTGCTGAAGAGCTTCTACTCTTCCCTCTCTCTTCATCTTCCCCCTCTTCAGCATTGCTCAACACTCCCGTATCGCACTGCACACACAGACATCCTTAAAAGCATCAGTTTTACCCTCTTTGACCTGTTTTATGGGAGGAATGAGGCAGCTCAGCCATGTCTCTCCAGCCATTTCCAAAACACTGGTGAATCAGAGCTGTATGGGTAGTTAAAGGGGTGTTTGTGGGGCAGGGAGGTGGATGGTTGGATATGTAGTGTTGTACAAGCCCGAATAAGTTAGCTCCTACACATCTCAGATGGGACAGCCCTGGGCCAGTGGAACGAATTGGCTTTCATTTTTTTATGCCTCAGTTTCCCATCCGTAAAACTGGGGTATCACCATCCCCTCACCCCATCAGTGAATTTAATGATTTCATTAAACAGAGCTTTGAGAGCACTCAGATGCTCCGGACTGCTGCAAAAGCCCAAGAAGAAATTCAGTCTTCAGGACATGGTCATACACTGTGCAGGGGAAAAGGCAGAGGGTAAACACCGAAAGCATCGGGCAAAATCCGAAAGCATCGGGCAAAACACTGAGAAGCTGTTCATCACACAGGCAAAATCTGTGCCTGAAAGTCAACCCTCCGATGTAATGAAGAAAGTGCAGATACGATCAAAAATATAACATGGGGTCGTATAATTGCCACAAAAATTAGAAGGAGAGGAGCTGAGTTAAGATTCCACAGACACCTCAGTGTCAGCATTTCCTCCTTTCTGAGTGCCCGAGTCTGTAATCTTTGTATTTCTTTAATGTAGTTTTTGTCTACTTGTCTATGTGCACACACACACACATCCACCTCTGTTTCTCAGTAAGCATAAATGCTGAAAAGGAAATGTTATTGCTTGGAAATCCTAATAGCAGCATAATACTTCTATTAATTAAAGGCACCATCGACCAGTATAGGCCAGTCCTTTAATGATGTCCTGTTAAATAAAAGAGATTTGTGAAATCTAATTCTGGCAGTAACAGGTCTTGATCTGTGACGCAGTGAAGCTTTGCTTGCACCTGCCCTTGAAAGCCAGGAGGTTTTGTATGGAGTAGCCTCCAGGGGCTGAAATTTAGTACAGTCCGTGGAGACGGAAGGTCATCTAAAGTCACTGGGTCCCAAGACACTGGACTTCAATCTCAAAGAAAAAAAAAAAAAACCTCCACAAAACTTCAAAATATCCTCTATTCTTTTGTGTTTTCTTAGCTGCGAGCAGAGATCTGGGGACATTATGCAGTATATAAAGACCATACATCTACCAGGACTGAGTGTATGATGTTAATGTTCCTAATGGGCAATGAAAGCTGCAAACTGGGTGAGGATACAATTAGATTCATACATTAACATGAGTCAGAGAACAGTTTTTCCCTCGAGCAGTGATAGGTTCAGACATAGTTGAACAAATCTGCCGCCGGGACAGATGGAATGCCCATATTCAGAGGCTGCAGGACTAACCTGCACCCCCGGTCACAACAACGGGGTTTGTATTTATTTTTATCAAAGGAATAGTTTGGGGAATTGACAGGGAGCTGGAACGGGCTTCCCCGATTGCAAGCAGGCGGCTTTTTTAAATTGCACTAAAATCATCCCCTTGCACTAGTACAGGGGGGGGAAAGATGAATTAAACTGAGGAAATTGTTGGCAAATTCTTTGGAAATACCGGATAGTTACTTGGTAAAAAATTGCCATAAACAGGCACCAATCTCAGTCCCGCTGAAACCAGTGGCAAGACCATTACTGACCTCAGAAATAACTGGAAGAGCTTGATTTTGAATCTTGGCACCACATTACATATATGTATATGCACTTTTTCGTATGTCTGCTGATAGGTGTTGGTAATCCTTTATCCTTGCTGGATCCAAACAACCACCTCGGGGGCATGCAAGCATTAGGGACCCTCTGCCAGGAGGTTCTGCGAGTCCTTAATTCCCTTTTAGTTAGGAGAGAAAGTCTGAGATGGCCCCACAGATAGGGCACCCCTGCTAGCTGGGAAACGTGCTTCCAGCACGGGCTTCCTCAAAACACAACCGAGATTATCCCACTTTCTCTCTGCTGAGATTTGCTGTGGGGAAACACTCCGCTACCGACTAGAAGATGCTCGTGTGCTCTGGTGACAGCGCCCACAGCAGCCTCACAGCGCTGGAGCTACTCTGTCCCAGCCTTTCCCAACTGATCCAAAGCTCTAGAGAGTCTTTGTGAATTACCTGTGCTCAAAAAAAAAAAANAAAAAAAAAAAAAAAAGTGAGTAAATAGCTGCAAATCCAAAATTCTGTACAGGTTTTCGATAATGAGTATTTTCTGTGATTTCGATGCCATGTGGTGCCCTACTTACTGTCGGCCCTGCTGGGGTGAGGCTCGAACAATGCCGGGGGTTCAGTTATTAACAAGAGCATCCTCAGAAGGATTTTCATTATTGGGTGTCAATCTGTTGTAGATTTTGATTTTACTCTGTACACGATCTGTAAAATACAGTCTGCGCTACTACCTGTGAGCACGTGAAACTTAATACTATAATTATAGATCTCTGGGGCTCAAATGCTCCATTAAGACTGGTTTGTATAGTAGGTAGAGATTATCAGAACAGAAGCAGGTGAGAACTAATTTTCAGGAGCTTTTTTTATTGGTGGCATATGCAATTAAAAGAAATCATCTGGAGGAGCAGAGGTGCTAAGGACCGAGCAGATTTACTGACCGTACTGTACGTGAGCACTGCAGAGCAGCAGATACCGAAATACTGCATACAATACTTTCAGCTGATACTTTGCTAAACTTTTATAGTCTTCAAAGGACATTACTGAAGCGTTTGGTCATCCAGATTAATAGACTTAGCAAATGAACAAATTAACTGACTTGTTAAAACCAGTTTTATGCCCAGTAGCCTGGTAACAGTGCCCACCATCAACTAATCCCTTTTCTCTCTTCCTCCTCCACCAAAAGGCGTAATGGTCAATATGAAAAAATACTGAAGATGCCACAGGTGTCACAGAGCCATGGTGAAGTACCAGATCCTTTTAAAAGTCCTGTGAGCCCCAGCCCTATTATTAATCACCGGGGCAATGGGGAGCGTAAGGCTGAGCTGGGGGGGTGAAATAGCTGTGGCCCCTGGAAATAGGGTTTTCCTCCCCCCCCCCCGCCCCCCTCCTCTCCACTGGGATTGCTGTCCTCTCGGGAGAGATGGCAAACGGTTCACGTGAGGCATTGCTGCCACCGGATCAAGGCTCTGCGCGCCGAGCAACGCTCCTCTATTATCATTATTATTATTATCATCATTATTTCTCAGTTGTCAGTCTTCCAGTTTAAGATGCACTAGACAAGAGTGAATAGACTCTTCCCAACGGATAATGCTCTTCTCTGTCGGCGTGGAAATGCTGATGGCACAGCACTCGTCGTTACGCAGATCTCCCACTTTTGCCCCTATTTGCTGTCTCTGCAGCAGCGTCTGTTAGTACCTCCCATCTCGCTGTTCGAAAATCTTATGAAACTCTGATGGTTCAAGAAGGAAAACGAAATCTCACATTAGAGAGGCTGGGACAGAGGTGCCAACCTCCTCCGAGCCATGTGCATCACTCTGCCGCTACAAGAAACGGTTCTCACTTGGGTCCTACCCCATTTGTTCGACTCGTTGGCTGTCAGTAGGGCTTTGGCAAGGGTCAGCAGGACACAGCAGCAGCATACTTCTGCACAGAGGAAAAACTTGCTGAAGCAAGTCTTTTAGAGAAGAGATTAGCTTTATTCTTTGAGTAATGGTAAATAAGGGTCCACAGACATGGTTTGGCGTGCACTGTGCCAATGGAATCATCAACACTGAGTTCAGAAAGTGGCTTTTCTAATGGTGTAACTGGAAAGAAAATGGTTAGAGTGTCTCACTGACATCCCTGCTCTGAGCTCATTTATTCAGCTGCACTGCTCAGCCCCCTGCTCCCTTGCTTTCCACCCAGGAGATTCGCCGTGCTTCAGGGAAAGACCAGCCCGTGTCAGTGCACGGGCTCCTGTCCACTCTTGCTTCATGTCTGTGAGATGTGCTTAATGACAAACTGAAGTGTGTGAAGAGACTGATGCCTCTATTTCCCAAACAGGGATTTGGCAGAGTCCTCAGGACTTCACTGTGTCTTTCTCGGATTATTACATTCTGCACATTCCAGGATAATCTCTTTTTTTTAACCTGAAGATTTCACAAAATTGCCTTCTAGGAAAGTATTTAAAGGTGTCTAGTAGCAGTCCAAGGCGATTACGGACCATAATGGTTTGTTGCACAAATAACGGATTAAGTTCCATCTGTAGGAGTTAATTGGACTTATTTCTACAAACAAACAACCTGTTCTGCTCCTCTCTGTATGGCAGATGTCAGCAATCTTTATAAAATCATACCCCACAAGTACCTCCAGCAGGATGGTCTACAGCAGCATGTGGCATCTGTAGCCCAGTGCAACCCTGGCAGGTCATCACGCTTCTCCAGCTTGTAGGTTTCTGCTGAGATAAAAAACACGAAGAACCACAACATCTGCAAATACAAAAGATGCAAATACAAAATCCCATACCTAAAATGGCATTAGTCCACTTCTGAAGGTGGTAGGAGAGGGCACATACAGCCCAAGGGACACCCTGGACCCAGTAGTTTGCCCCTGTCCCTACCATGGGAAACCAAGAGATTAAAACCAAGAGAGGAACACTTCAGTTTGGACAAATGAGGCCAAACGGAAAAGGCAAGTGTTAAAAAGCAAAGGGAGGAAGACAAAATTCCCAGTGTGGTCATATTCACGTTGGCTTCCCCATGGGAAATGGGGGGGCCTTGAAGATAATGTACTGAAGAAGAATCTCAAAGGCAAGATCAGAAAGAATGAAGATCACTAGTGGCAGGTAAAACTTGAACAAACCGCACTAAACAGACCTTTCCCACCTAAATTTCTCCTTGAAAATGTTCACTTTTGAGAAAGCAGATGTCCTCCTCGGCAAGGCTGCTCTCCTTGTGGTAGAACAGCACATAGCCTTAGCATGGTAAGGGGCGACCCTGTAAATCTTAACATGGACCAGAAAAAGCATCTCTTCTTCCCCTGTGATTTTCCAGTTTGGTCTCTGGGGTTCACTGGAAACAGGCAATATTTATAGATTATTTTGCCCAGAACCTAGAAAAGCTAGAGACTTTACCAGTAAAGACCAGCAACTATAGGCAGCTGAGTTAATCTCTTCCTCCAAAGCCCAAGTAACTTGATTTACTTTTTTTTTTTTTTAACTTGGCTACCCTAAATATAAATGCACAATTTTTTTTCTCTTAATTCACTGGTAGCATTGAAGCCGAAGGGATTTAACTCCTGAGATAAAAGAATATGACTTTTTTTTTCCTTCCTATTTGAGCACCATCTCTCCTGCACCGAGTCTTTTGTGATCTGAAAGGAAAACCTCTCCTGTCACAACACCAGTAATGGATATTGCTCTCTCAATTACCCCTTGCTTCGCCAGGAGAGCAACTGATGCGCATCGTGTTTATCCAGCTCACTGAAGTGCTTTCATTATCTAAGAAAAGAGGTTAATTAGTATTTAATCAATCTTTTCACAGGGTACAGTTTCCTCCTCTCCTATTTGCAATCCAAAAAAGATGTCAGCTTCCAAAGCCATAATGCCCTCTTGATAAATCAAGTGGCAGCTAATGAGGTCTGTGGTCCCAGGGAAGGAGGGTCCGGGGCTACCTGACCCGTCCTGGCTGTCACCGGCGCGGCTGTCACCTGCGCCGCTCTCCCGGGAAGCACTTGTTGGGATGCCGGGAGATGCACGGAGCCATATGGGATGCAGGGAAGGGAATTGTCAGCCGAGGGAAGGTGGGAGGTGGCGGCTGTGCACACCCCAGGTTGGGGTGTGAGTGTGTGCGTGTGTCCAGTGCGTGCTTCACGCTAACCAAGCTCGGAGGAGCCACGGGGTAAATCTCGCAGAAACTCTACCCTCCGGAAAGAAACAGATGGGATTTCTTTCTTTGGTGCTTTTTTTTTTTCTTTGTTTTTTGGTTGTTGTTTTTTTAAAGTGTATTTTAAAGTGGGAGCCATTCTTGCACCTGTATGGGGCTGAACTTCAGAGGTGAATAAGAGACACGAGCAATGCTTGGTGCCAAAAGTTATGGATAATAAAAGCGTTAGGCTGTTTCAAAGAAACATATGTAGAAGGATGGAGTTTCCCTCATTAGGCAGTAGGCGACTTTTTGTTCTTCCCCGAAAAATGCCAGGAGCAAAACCGAACTTCTCTCTCTCTCTCACCGTTTCCACTACATTAGTCCCGCCGGCGGCAGCTCTGCACAGCTGTACCGAAGCTAAACTAGTTTTGGTCACACTCAGAGAGGATCTGAGGTGAGATACTGGTCCAGGACAGCTGTTCCAGCCACCCAACCTTCCCATCTTAAAAAGGGCCCAGCACCACTTGTAATAGTATTTTTTTCTGAGATATTGAAGCAGAGAAAGCGGCCCGTGCATCCATATGCTCAACCTCTTTTGGCTACTGGGCTATTCTCTCTGTAGCCGCTGCTGCTGACAATGAGGGGCTGAGCCACATGCCCTGTGGTAGCCACGCTCTGGATTTCTTTCCCTGACTTTGGGAAATTCATTGTCTTTAGCATCGTCTGTAGGTTCAAAGTCCGCTTTCACTCCGCAGGGCGCCCTTTCTAGGTTCATAAAGCTACGTTCAGAAATCTTTGGGCAGACCCAAAGCTGACAAAAGTGTCATTAAATAATGCTGCCAATGAATGAAGCTACCAAAGAAGACATAGTCCAGTTTGCATCTCAGTTACAAGAAGAAAGTGCAATGACAGAGTGAGTAATTGGCTAATTGTCTATACGAGCTCTATTTTAACAGTGCAGTCGTGCGATCGCACCATCTGGGGGGAGCTCGGGGAGGGAGCCCCAGCACACACAAAGCCAGCGTGCGTTTCCCAACACACAGGCCAGGCAACTGCCTCCTTCCCAGGCAGGCAGTGGGAGCGGCAGCCCCCCGAGTCCCCCCAAATACGGGCTGAGATGCTGAACCTCTGCTGACGGTGAAAAGCGGGGGTTTTGCCAAGCGATTGCTGCATTTTTTGGAGTGCACGCTGCAGCCCACCTGAGTTGTAGAGCGAAGTGACCCAAGTGGCAGCGAACAGTGCTATCTGCCTGATTGCACGGCTGCTAATGAGCACAATTAAATGGGAGATGTCGGATAGGTGGTAGGTGCAAGGAGCCGGCATCCCTGGCCCAGGCTGGTGGCAGGCGAGGAGGGTGCTGGAGGCTGCGTTCGGGGAGTTCGGCGCACGGGTGCGCTTTCTGGGCCGTTCAGAAATGATGGCATTTCCCCCTCCTCGTCTTGAAAAAGCTGAATTACTGCCTTTGAGTCCCCATCTATTTTCCTCCAAAGTTACCATGAAGCAAAAAAGTATAAATCACACTTTTAAGTGGGCCTGGCACTCGGCTCACAAGAAGAGGNAAAAAAAAAAAAAAAAAAAAAGAGGTAATGCCATAATGTAAAATAGTTAAAAGCTTATTAGAGCCGTTCAGGGCAGTATGATTTCCACTTTGTTTCAGAACACCCCAAGCCCATCCTTTCATGCTATTGTGAAGGCAGCAATTCAAATCTCCCTTTGTCAGTATGAATGGCCCCTCTTAAAGCTCTTTTATGCCAACATATTCCCTACAGGCATATGCCCTTTAGCTCTATTACTGATTTACCCAAGTATTCAGCCCATACCTTCTGCTTTTCTTTTTCACTTACTGAAGTTCCACATGACACGAGCTGCAGCCTCCGCTTTGGTGCCTGCCCCACACCCCGGCCCCAGCCGGGATGCTGCTGTCTCCGCCGCGATCTATCTCACCAGGAAAAGCCACACAAAAAAACTAACAGAGGAGACTTTGCAAATGATTTATTTTTTTTTTCTCCCCCCCCCCGCCTCTACCTCTCCCCCTTCTTTCCATCCTTACATTTGTCAGCGCAAACAAACGAGGAACGGTATATACCTCCCCCCCACCACCTCCCCAGCCATAGGGGAAAGAGAGCCTTGCAGGCTTTGAGGGGGGAAAAAATGCGAGTGTAAAAAACGCAAGTGGGCCTATTACCTCTACTTACCCTAATTAGACTTGCTTTGAAGGGCTATTCAGGGGGTTTTGAAAGGCTGTCCTCTCCCTGCATCTCATTGTGCAATGTTTGCGGAGACATTTGCATCTGTTTGTGCTTCTGAAAATAGCAATGGATGCTTTTCAAGAAAGCAAAGCCACCTCCGAGCCCCTCCGCGGCAGTCGAGGTATGCGGGGCCGGAGCCGGGCGGGGGGACTCCCCGGTTTCAAGGGGTTCAGGGTTCTTCTCCACCAGTCCCTTATTTAAACAATTCCCTTTAACAATGCAATTTTAGGCATAAAATCTGCTAACTAGATTAAATCCAGATGACACAGGACGCAGAAATGGGGTGAGGGGGGGAAAAAAAATGAAATCAAGGCTAAAGTAAATGGTAGGCACCCTAACAGGATAGAAAGTGTGAAATCCATGCAGAGCTAGAGAGAATAGCTGGCAGAGCAGCCCGGGCTTTCATACGCATATGGCCTTGACCATTTGACTCTGGTCCCATTGAGGTGATCAGCTGGAGACGTGAAGGGGCATCTCTGGCAACACACACGTCCCGCTCGCTCCTTGAAGAAAGCCCACGAAATAAAGCTGCGTAAAGGTGATTGATAGTAAACATTTTGTAATTTGGAGGGATTAAACTTGCGGGATGATCTTGATCAGGTTCTCAAGGCATTGCCAGAATGCAATTACATTAGAATAGCCGCTGCTGGATGGCTGCTGGCAAAGCCACAATATCCGCCAAAGAAAGGGGGTGTGAATGGGACAAAAGGGTTAATTTGAATACGTGCTGAAAAGACTGGAGGTGGACAAGGAGCTCTGCAAGGACTTCATCAGGAGCCATGGGCAGAAGGAGACGGTTTTGCAAATACAGAGGGCGAGCGCAGAGGATGTTTGTAAAGCACACTTGGAAAGGGGGGTGGAGGGGGGAAAAGAAAAAGCCCCACAAAGCTCAAACTGCTTCTTTCTTACATTGCCCGTGGCTACGCGGAGAGCAGCACTTTAGATGGATTAATCACAGGGAAAAACAATGGGATAAAAGTCGTCTTCTTCTCCTCCGTCTGTCCTGGGCTCCAGAGGGGCTGCGCTGCCCTTTCCCCACCGGCGCATGGGGACCGCTGGCTTCTGGCCCGGCCATGGACCCAGCCCGGCCATGGTGGGCGACCACATCTTTTCCCTTGGTAGTGACCCACACGTTTGGGAGCTGGAAGCCCCATGGGCTTTTTATGAGGGAGACCCGATTAAGGTTATGCTATCAGCAGGTTGAAGATTTTATCAGATTACTCCTCCAAAAATGCTTAGCAGGAATTAAGCATGCAAATCCACTCAGCCACTCTGGGGACAATGCGCTGCCCCATGCTGGTGAAATTCTCCTGCTAGCTCAGGCACCCATGACATGGGCTTTTCCGCTCATCTTTTTAACCTTTAAACACACACTGGCATCTGGAAAATGCTCCCATGCGTGGGCCAGGCTTGGATGCGCTGGGTGGGCTGGGACAGGGCACGTCCCACCTCTCCGAGGTGATGGGGAAGATGTTGCGCTGTCACCTCCTCCCCATCCCTGCCCCGGCTGGTACCACGGCTGCCCCCACCCCACTGCAACACCTATTTAAAGAGGGAGAACACGTCCGGTGCCCTCCCAGAGGTGCTGCAAAGTGCAGGACCTGAGCCTGAAGGCAAAGAGCAAGGCCTGAAGCCAAGTGAGGATGGAGGACACAGGTGGGGGAAGCCCAGGTTTCAAGAGAAGGAGATGGCAACACGATGTCATCGCTGCCCGCTTGTGATTTATGGCAGATCTCACGCTCTTGGGGGCTCTCGGTGCAGTGGCCAGAGGCTGTATGAAGACATCGCTGTCTCAGTTAGGCAGAAAGCAGCAGCTGGGCACAAGTTTGGGGCCAGGCAGGGTGGTGACCCTCAACACCCCACATCACCCCAAAGCTCTGGGGAGGGGGGACATGACTGTTTGCACAAGCACCCCTCCTCACAGGGAGCCACTGGTTGGGATAAGGTGGCCTCTCTTGGGTGTTAAGAACTGTTCAAAGCTGGGCATGACAACAGTAGTGACCCCACTCACTTACAGACCCCTGCCCCGTCCTACCTGCCCCCACTGCCACCCCCTGCCCCAGCGAGGGTGCCAGCCCAGGGAAGTCCCAGCCCCAGGGACGGTGCCAGCCCTGGGGACAGTGCCAGCCCTGGGGACAGTGCCAGCCTGTCCGTCTGACCCATGCGTGGGCGATTGCACACCCTGGGGGGGTCAGGTCAGGGGTTTGGCACCCTCTGCCATGGGGGGGCTCGGGCTGCTCCAGCCCCTTTTAGACATTTGAAACTCCGAATGAAGTTTCAGCGTTTTCTGCAGAGACGCGGGTGGGGTTTAGCTCTGCTTTATTCCTTTGGGACATACAGATACCGCATATAATCTCCACGCTGTGTCTCTGCCACCACATCCATCAAGCACTCCCCGAAAGCAAAACCAGCCTATTTTCTTTTTATAGTTAGAAATGCAGAACCCACAGGGAAACCCACTTTCCATCACCCCCCGGCAGCTTCCTCAGCTCCACCTAAAGCCAGCAGAGCCCCTGCAGCAGAAGAAGCCCGAGAAGCTCCAGAAACCCCCCAGCAGCGACTTTTCCAGGGTGGCTCTGCCCGGCAGCGCGTGTGCCTGCGCTTTCTCCCCGCCTGCCCCTCGCTGCCAGTTTGGGGAGGATTTTTTTGGTTTGGGTTTTTTTTTTTTTTTTTTTCCCCTGGGTTTTTGTTTCCTTTGAGAACACCCCGTGTTTGTGTTGCTCTTTCTCCGCGGCACAATGCGCCTCTCCATTTCCTCGGCCGGGGGCTCGCGCGAGCGTCAGATCTCGGCGGAGCGAAGTCGCAGGGGTCGCGGGTCACCCGAGGGCATCGGGGACAGACAAAGTCTCTTCAGCCGCTAATGTAAGCCGGGGTAACCGCGCGCTGAAAGCGCATCCACTTGAGACTATCTACAAGGCACTCAGCCCTCTCTGAGGGCTTATAATGTTGACTCTCCTGTCATTCGATCCAACTTTACTATAAGCCCTGGAGGTATGGGGGGCTTAGAGACATTCATTCAGAAAAATAAATCCCCCTGCTACCATTCTCTTCATGAAGATAAATATACCACAAACAGAACAAGGAAAGAGGCTGAACTCCTGATCTCTGCTCCAGCCGCTTGAAAATTGCCATTAAAAAAACCAACTCCTTTATTATTTACCCTTTAAAAAAAAAAACCACCACAAAACAACAATCCGCAGTTTATGAGACTCCAAAGCAGTTTATTGGCATATTTTACCAGCAAAACTTGCTTGCAGCTCAACGTCACTTCTAGTCCCCTCAAAAGAGAACATTTTGCAAAGAAACTGGGGTTGGTTTGTATTTGAACTCGCCGTTTCTTGTGGCGTTACAACCGGAGCTGCTCCAGCCTGGGCAACATTTGTATTCCTTGTTAGGGGGGCGGTGTGTGTCATTTCTCAGCTCCAAACTGTCGTTCTTTGCATTGGGATGAATCCTGGGAAGCCTGCTTGGCCAGCAGGACCGCAGCGTGGCCGGGGCTGTACAGACACTGGGGAACCTGGAGCACCAGTTCCCAGCCTGGAAAGACTTTCCCAGCACCCTGGCACGTGGTCGCAGATGTCTCAAACTGCTTCATGACCTCTTTTGCTTCTGTTATTCTGGCCCAAAGCTGCATCAAGCTGCAGTGAGGGTCTGGTGCACAGTCTTCAAGGGATGGATGTGTTCGGCTGGTACTCAGCCAGGAGAAAAAACATCTACCTAAGGGTTGTGCCTCCATCTCCCAGCTGGAAGTCCACCTCCCTTCCCCATCCCTTCTCTTACATCAAGTCTTGCTGAAATACCCCTGAGCACCTGGCTGTGCTGATAGAGCTTTTGGTGGTTGTGGATCTTTGCAGATTTATGGGGTTTTGCTGAGAAAGGTACTTTGGAGTCCCCTGGGAGTGCAGAAAGAGCAGCAGCTCCCTCTGAGTCCTTGGTCATAAGTGCATCCATATTGGGATGTTCCCAGTAGATGCGCATGCCCGTGAGCTGGCTCCTCCATTGTGCTGACTATGAGGGCGAAGGAGTCCTGTGGGCAGAGCTCACTGCTTAATCCTGGTGAGCACAAGTTAGAGCTGCCCATGAGCTGCTCCAAATGTCAGTGAACCTGGGAAGGGGGACGCGTGGAAGGTCTCCAGCAGAGGCAAAGCACAGCAGGGTCTCTGGCTAACAGATGTGGGCTGGTGTCTGCATTTCTTCTTCCACTCCTGTGTGGTTGGCTCGCTCCAAAAATCACCCAAACCATTGATTTTTAGGAGAATTTTACTTTCCGCTGTAGGAAGGTGGATGAAGAGGTGAGTTTTAGACCATGAAGTTTTGCCTCGGTCAGGTACTAAAGCTTTAGTGGCATCTTGAAAGCAAAGCCCGAGAGCATCAGCAGGCTTTGAAATGCAACAAATTCTTTCTCCTTAAATTAAGAAAAATAGCCTGGTGAGTGTGGCTGCTCTTGCAAAGAGATTTCCCTCCTCTACCTCCACCCGTTCATTTTCTGTCACCCTTGCTGGCACGGTGGGGACAGCAAGTCACTGCCACTGGGAAGGTTTCAGGGGGGAAGGGGACGAGGCTCTGCGGCATCGCGTGCGCGCGCGGTGAGGCGCTCAGATCTCGAGGGGGAAAACATGCACAAAGGGGGAAAGTTGTTGCCTTGGGGAGGGAAAAGGCTGAACTGATCAAACTGCTGATCTAAAAGAGGAATAATGGGATTTTGTGGGATTCACATTGATGTTCAGAGGAGAGGAGCCTCTGGTTGCCTTTTTTCTTTCAAGCCACTGAACAAGAATTTTAAAGCCCCTTTAAAACCTGCCTTGGCTGAGCTAATTATTATCACAGGAGTTATTAGACAAAAGCTCAATGGCTTTTCCAGTGGCCCTTCAACAGTTTCTGGGCTGCCTCAACAACAAAACCTAGAGCTGGCTTTTTTTTTTTTTTTTTTTTTTTGATTGCCATATTCTTCTAAATGTTTTCAACTGCTGATCTTTAATTTAACCCTTAGAGGAAACGCAGGCAGCCGAGATGGGTGCCCATCGCCCCGACTCCCTCTCCTCTCTCCCCGTGGCCTGCAGCATCGCCGTTCCCCATCGGCACTGCTGGCCGGCACACACACAGCTGTTTTCTTTTCTGAAGTCCACCGGAGGAAAAATAAATGTCACAACAGGGTATCCAGTTTGTGAGTAGCGAGACAGAGACCTACGGGAAGCAGCAGCCAGCCTGCTCCTGGCCAAGGCTATCCAATGACTTATTCAAGGAAGCCATTCACACCTTCTCCCCAAGGAGAGGGCTGCCCCAGGAAGCAACCGGCCCCAGCACAGAGACGTGCTTGTGGTCCTTCTGTCTGAGCAGGTCACCGGAGTGCTCCCAGGACACAGTCTGGACCGCGAAGCCCCGGTCCTGCAGCCTTTCTTCTCCAGCAATGCTTTCCAGATCGTCCCAGTTTGCTGAACTGTCTTCTCCCCTGCCCTTCCACAGGAGAAGTAATAATTACACGGGGTTTACCCAGGAAAAGCAAAAAGTAATATGCAAAGCAATAAGTAATAAACAAAAAAGTGAAGACAGCAATAAGGCTGCTGGAGGTGGGTGTTTCTCCAATAACTCCCCAGCACCAGAGGGGACCTGGGACCTCGTTTAGCCCCTCCGAGACTGATAAACCTTCGGTATTCCCCAGGTGGGAGAATTTCCCCACTCCCAAGCAGAATAGCAGTGCACGAAACGGGGAAACCAGCTACTAGTGCAGCTCTCACTGTTCCCCATCTCTACCCAGCCTGGGGGCTGTGCGGCTGCGGGGTGCGCACGTGGACCCCACGATCTATCCAGCGGTGAAAGCGCCGTGTCCCATGCCTCCATCTCAGCTGGCAGAGGTGCAAACCTAGAGCTGTTCTCCCTTCTTTTTAGGAAACCTTTGCTAAAAAGAAGCTGCTGATGGTGTAAGCAAGCTGGGGACTGATGGTGGCGATGGCTGGAAGCTGTCCTACAGCAGAAAGGGGAGCTGCCAGCTCAGTCCCACATGTCCCATGACGGGTCCTCATGGGACTCTCAGCAGTAGCACTAAATCGCTGCGGTGATGCCTTTCGCATTGTTTTGAGAGGGTCCTTCGAGACAAATGGACTTTTTTTCCTCCGTCACTGAACATCTAAACAAAACCTTTCCGAGGACTTGGGGAGAGAGACGCCTGATGGACAGCCAGGAAATGGGAACCATCCATCAAGCGCTGACGGCCGCGGCGCTGGCACCCGGGCTCAGGTTTCGGGACAGAGCCTGGTAACGAAGCACCTCTCATTTGTGCTGCCTGAAGAGCTGTCGGACGGAGTGCTGCCTGCATGGGCAGCTCCCTGCCTTCCTCTGCAGTGGGCGGCCATAAAGTTTGCTGCCATCGCAGCACCCGTCCCTGGATGGTGCCCATCTCCTGGGGGCGGCAGGTGGAGGCACCAGCTGGGTGGGAGGAGGATGCTTGGGGCTTTCTCCATCACTTGAGGTTCCTTCTTTTTTAGCATAACGAGAGCAAACGACCAGCACGCCACACTCCCTTCGACTTCCTGCACAAAATATGATTATTTGCCCGGGGGGGTTGTGGAGTCTCCCACACTGGAGCCATTCCAAACCCGCCTGGACGCCGTCCTGTGCAACTGCTGGAGGTGCCCCTGCTCTGGCAGGGGGTGGGACTAGATGATCTCCAAAGATCCCTTCCAACCCTGATCATTCTGTGATTCTGTGATTTAACAGCAAGAGAAGAAAGTAGGGAAAAGCATTCAGCATTAAATAAATCACAGATGGGCTGTTTCTTCGTGCTGGCCCAGCCCAGGCGGTCTCTGTCGGAAGGAGATGTCCCCGTGGGATGTACGCTGCTGGGCTGGGACCGGGGGATTTTTATTCCCGTTTTCCTCATGGCTTCTGAAGTGGACTCAAGCAAACTGTGGGTTGCATGGGATGGGGTGACATTTATTCTCTCCCAGGTGGGCTGTGAATACATTCACTGCTTTTTGCAGGGGTGCGGACCAAAGCATGCACACCGGGTCGGGGATGGCTGCTGCCTTCGCCATGTCCCCGCACAGCACCAGCGCCAAATTTGCCGTAAAGAAATGCCATTTCTACTTGTGTTAAACAATGTGGGTTTTTACAACCCTCTCGTCAGCTGTACGTGCTGAGGCTGGGCCATGATGGAGATTTTGAACAAAGATGAGGCATATTTTCCCCCACAACCTTCCCAATTCATATCTTAAGAGATTTTTTGGGTTTGTCCTCTCTTTCTGCCCAGGGCTGAGCTCGAGGTGAAGCGGTGCCGCTCTCCTGGAGCCAGGACAAGGAAGACCCTGTGGGTGATGGAGCTCCATGACATGCCCTGAAGCCAAAGCACTGATCCAGCAAGGAGAGAGCAACACCCTCTTGTGATTTCTTGGGTATGGGTAGGTGCAGAGCGGCATCCCCACTCCGAGCCCTGCGTATGGTCCTCTGGGCCAAGACAACTTCCCAGCCCTGCAGAAGGGCAACGGCTCATCTCCTCCTTCTTCCCCCTTCCCTTCTTCTCACCCTTCTCCATCTCCCCCCGTGCCCAGAGGTGTGCGCCGGGGAAGTCACCGACCGCTCCCCCCACCAGCGACACCGCGATGTGGGGATCGGCAGCCCCCGGCCGGCCCCCGGCTCCTCTCCCTTCCCCTCTCCAGAAGTCATCTATTTTGTTGTGTGTACACACAGAAAACAAGGGGCTGCCCCTTGTTCTCCTCCAGCCATGACACATCAAATTATCCAGCCTCCAAATATCCCATCTGGCTGTTAGTTTTTAGCTTTTTTCTTTTTTTTTTCTTTTCTCCCCCCCACCTCCTTCTAGGTTGTTTCTGCTTTCCTCCTCCTCCTTTCTCTGCTCCCCAGCCCATGTGTAAAAGTAGCAGGGGGGCCTTTATTAAAGGCAAAGCCCCACGGCAGCAGCTTCCCAGCCAAACTGCTCTTGTATTACTTTTTGATGAGTTTTCAATTTAGGCCTTTGCAGACAGGGGGAAGAAGGCGACTTGAGAGACAGAGGGGGGAAAAAAATGCAACAGATGGGGCCGATTGTGCTCTCTAGGCAAATTAAGGAAGACATCTGTAGCTCCCAAATACTGGTGGTCTAAAGCAATTAGTCCCCTGTGAAAAGGGGCCTCTCTGAGCCTCCTCCAGCCAATCCGCGCCCCGGCAGCACTCACGTTACAATGGCCTTGACCACAATTCACTGAGCCAAAAAAAAGAAAGATTAATCCAGGAGGAGCTGTGCGGCCAGGCTGGAGTTGCTAGGCTTAAAAGGGAAGGTTACGTCCGTTTCTGCCCGAGTTTGGAACAGAAAAGCGGGGCGGGGGGAGGGTTTTTTTTTTTCTTTCCGATGGTCACCCAAGGTGTACCTGGTTTATGTCCGACGTCTGGAGCGAGTGTGTGTGTGTGTGTGTGTGTGTCCACACGTGTCCCCGTACCAGGAGAGAGCTGTAATCTGTAAATTGCTCAGGGACTTCAATTTTCCAGTGGCTTGTTTGGAAAGTGATGAATGAAGACGCAAACCCCTGTGGTTGGAATTATCTCCCCCAGCCCCCTTCGGTCGCCCTCCATCCCGAATAAAAAGAAGCTGTTATATGATAAGACCCCTCTGTAAGTGATAATTATAATGATTGTTATGATGCCAGGGTTCTGCTTTTACAATTGGAAATAGGAACTCTGGCTGAGCTAATCCGGCGGTGTGGTCCCTTATTTCATTCGACGTCAGGAAGCCGAGAGTGGAAAATTCAGAAAAGGACTTTATCCAAGCTGGTTATGAGCCCCCTTCCCCCCTCCCCTCCGCTCCCCTGGCTCTTTTATTCATGCATATTTATGATCAGTAGATCTCAGTGGAGAAAAAAAACACATACAGAAAACAAAACCGGCGGCACAATGGGGAGAGCTGCTCATGGGAGGTCACAGCACCTTTAAATTACACCTCTTGGCTTTGTTCACCCCCATACAATGGAGCTAAGAGATAGGAAGAATAGCACCCTGCGCCCTGGTGCATCACAATTCTCCCCGTGATTTCAAAAAGAACAGAGAGCCCCAGCTAATTTGATATCTTATTGGGTTTCTGTTAACCTAAGGCCATGCCTCATCCCAGCCACCGAGGCTTGGCAGGGGCTGGGCTCCTACAAAGAGCATGGCTAAGTCTCCGCGGTACGCTGGGCTTTGCTAGTCAAAGCAGATCTGTCTTGGTCAGGTTTGAATTTGAGCTGAGTTAACCGGTTTGGAAATACAAAAGCACCACCCGCCCACTGAACCTTTGCCCCTTTAAATTAATTAATTTAATTAACGTGTTTATTGTCATGGCGCCTGTCAGAATGGGATCTTCCCGGGGCCACACCAAACTCTGTCCTGCCTTCACGTACAAAGGAGATGGGCTCATGGTTTTGGAGCTGAGTTTGAACCAAGTGACTTCTCAAGGCGCTGAAATTGGAGTCTAGAATTTATTTCTGGCCCAACTTTTTCCTAGGATGGGAATAATGGGTGCCCTGAGAAGCTGTGGTTCATGTTGGAGGACAGTGCCTGTCCTCCTGAAGGACCTTTTGCTCCTGAAGGGAGCAAAGTTAAAGCAGAAAGCTGCTGGAAATAAGCCGCTGTCCTTAGGCTGCTGTTGTGCACCAAGCTGTTAAATGCACCGAGCTGAATATTTGGTAATAACTGCCTCTGAAGGCAAACTAGAAAGGAAAAAGTTAAGCTGGTGCTGATAAAGAGCAAAATAACACCCTTCAAGAGAAAGCAAACCTGTCCAGGGAAGGACCTGCCCATGCTAGAAGAAGACCAGCAGTCTGTGGCTACCAGCCCATAAAGCCCAGCCTTTTCCCTCCTCCCTTGGCCTCCCTCGTGGTCATGGGTTTTGGGTGAAAAGCAAAGCAGGTCGGGGAGCCAAATAATCCCAAGTCATTTTCAGACCCTGAACGCTGAAAACGTTTAACTGTTGCAAATGCTGCCCGTGTTAAATATAAGGCCAAAGGACTGCTGGGAATTTAGAAAGCTATTTTAATTTAGTAAACGCTAAATGGAATCGTTACCATCCCACGATGGGCTCAGAGAGCCTCACCTTCAACCTCCGTCCCCACGCGAGGCACAAACCGTGCTGCAGTCCGACCGTGTCACGCTGGGCTGAGGTACGTTACTGTGCCTGAGAGACATTAAAAACTGTTTGCTTTAGTCAAACTCAGATCTCTAAGCTCTGAAGAGGCATGCGGTATTCATACTTCACTACCTCACTTCATTATTCATAATAACCGGAATGAATGTTTAAATACACTTGCATTTTAATATCAACAAAAACTATCTCCCTCCAAGACTACAAGACTCCCAAATCTGCCTCGGAATGCCATTAGAAGAAGAAGAAGGAATCTCTCCAACCCCTGAGGAAGGAAAGAGATAGAGAGAGGCTTTCAGATTGCCTTCCAGCAGCAGGTGAATGTTTGCTCGGCGATATAATCATACCTGCTGCGAGCATCCTGCAGAAAGCTGCTCACCCACCTCTGTGGAAGAGGCTGGGGTGGGGTGGAGAGGGGTATGGATTTCTCTGCCCGGGAGCCGGGGTACGGCTTGACTGACATCACCATGGGTACTAATGACAGAAGATTTCCCCAAAGACGCTTGGGGCTTTGAAGAATGGTCTTTCACTCTGTGTTGAACATACAGATAAAATGTCCATGGCAGAAAACTAATCAGATCATCTGTGGTTCGCTTTGCTGTTTGCTCAGGTCACTATCCCATGGTTTGCAATTATCTCAGTCAAAAACCATACAGATGTCCAAATTGGCCTCCTGGCTTTTTCCTTAAGGGTCCTGCTTTGGAGAATAGCGATTCCTATCAGGAAGTTCTTGGCCAAGTCCCTCACATTTAAACCTATCTCCAAGGAGAGAGTCCTGCTCCAGCCTCCAGGCAAAGCTGAAACATCCCACCACTGAGCATTGCCAAAATAAGCATTTAAAAATCATAAGTCACACACCAGAAACCCAGAGACAAAGATTTATACGTGGAGAGACAAGGAAGTGGGGAAAGGAGGTGAGACTCTCAAGATGTCTTCACGATTAGATTTCCACGGCCATTTAAAACGATTGGGAATTCAGCGTGCACATTTTTGGGGTATCTCTGGGAATTTCAGCATTTCATTCTGCAGCTTTTCCAGTGAGCACCAGTGCTCGTGTGCTTCACTTCGCTCACGTGTCTCTTCCAGTGGCTCGGGACCAACATATCGATAATGTAGCAGTGGAAGTCTACTGCTACTTGCTCGGCATGTCAATCATTTCACTGCAAGAGTCGCTTTTTAAATAGGAATACTGTTAATAACCTACTTAATTACTCTGATGGCTATAATAAAGATGCATGACCATGCAGCAACTTCTGCCTCTCTGCTGGAGGGTGAGGAGGATGTCCTTGGAGCCACTGAAATGCTGTTGGTGAGAGGGAAATAAATGGCTCCCGGCCTCGAAAGTCAGACCCTCCGCCCATCTTTGTTTGTCGCAGTTGAAATGTGGAAAAGTGCTTCTGCAGTTGAAGGTATTCTGGTTTGCTCGAGACGTAGATCCTGCAGAAGCGGCGTGTGCTTCTGGGCCGCAAGGAGACGGGGATGTGGGAGGGGGGACCTGCACCCCACAGCCAGCAGATCCTGCGCTCCCCAAGAAGCCCGTCCACTCACGGTAGCTCCTGCCCGGGCCACAAAACACCATCGCTCTTCCTGCATAAAGGGTAAGAAAGCTCTCTGATACATCACAGCCTCATCCCCTGACCTCTTTCATATTTAGGTTTTTAACCCCTTAAGAGTTTACAAACCTGAAATGATAACCCTAAAGATATTTAATACCTAATATACCCTTAAATTTGTTTTGATTAATGTGAGCCAGAAGATCATGATAAGTAAACTATAGAAAGTTAAGTAAAAACTTTAGAAACACTTTACAGGCTCAATTCAGCAATCTCTGCTCAGGGTAAGTAGCCCATTACAGGTGGTGTAAAGGCAATTAATAGACTCTGATATTCCAGTCCCTAAAGGGGCTCCAGGAGAGCTGGGGAGGGACTCTTGATCAGGGAGTGGAGAGATGGGATGAGGGGGAACAGTTTTAAACTGAAAGAGGGGAGATTTAGATTAGGTATTAGGAAGAAATTATTTACTCTGAGCATGGTGAAAGTACTGGAACAGGTTGCCCAGAGAAGCTGTGGCTGCCCCATCCCTGGAGGTGTTCAAGGCCAGGTTGGACGGGTCTTGGAGCAACCTGGGCTGGTGGGAGGTGTCCCTGCCCAGGGCAGGGGGGTGGAACTGGATGGTCTTTAAGGTTCCTTCTAACCCAAAACATTCTGTAATTCTATGATTTGAGGATTTTATGGCTTAATTTTAGTGGACCGTACCTCAAGGGCTGGCTTTGCAGAGGCACACAGCGCTTTTTCAAAATCAAGTTCTTCAGCGGTAGTTTAGGTTGAATACTCCCCAAATGCTCCATCCCAAGCGGCTGTTGGTGCTTCTGAAGGAGGAGCGGGTGCGCAGCGCTGCGGTGCCACTGCGGGCAGGAGCTGCCAAAGACCCCCCTCCCGCTGCACCCACGTATCAGCCCAAAAACTCCGCAGCAGCAGGAGGAAAGCCCGCAAAGCAGGTATCGAGCACCACCTTCTGGCCCAAATCTAAACTAGCGGGGAAACGGGGAAAGGCTTTTTCTCCCTGAAGATGAACGAAACTCTTCTTTGCTGAGAGCCCCGAGGCGGGTTGTGCGTGGCACTGCAGCCCTGAGAGGGGGGGAAAGATGCTCTTGTGTAATTACAGTGGCCACATGAAATTAATTAATACGTCTAAGAGGATCTGCAGGGCTCAGATTTTGCAGGCAAGGTGCACAGGAGTGACCTGAACCTTTTAAACCTGTGCTCCTGGAGCATCCCAGACATCTGCCCGGCACGGCTGCCGCAGCACCCATGGCCAAAGGGAGCCCAGTGCATGGGAACCTACATTTGGTGGCATAAACCCCAAAAGTGAGTAGCGGAGGGGGAGTCTGCATTGCAGACAGTGAGCATAAAGCAGGGAAAACCTTCTGTATCCTGAATGGCTTTCTGCAGGCAGCGCTGCTCCTGGTCCAGGGCATCAGGCTGGTGAGCGGCACGTCTGCCCCATCGCTCCCCATGTCCCCCTGCTCCCCACACATCCCAGCTCTGCCAGCCTAAAAAGGGCAGCTCCCCAGCTTAAACAGGGGAGAAAAAGCTTCGTCGCCGCTCTCCAAGCCCTATAGCAACACTGACAGCCATATTTCAGGGCCAGAATCTCCGTCCTCCACGCTCTGCACGCCCCGGTACAGTCTGCCCTCCGTGAGTAGGGCAGCATCTTGGCACTGGGTGGGGAAATGCCACCAAAAAGCCTGGGCGGATGATTTGTGTGCTCGGGATGCCCCATCCTTCGCATGCTGAGGCCGAGCAGCCCAACGGCATTGGGAAAGCTGGAATTTCTCAATGGGCTCATTCAGAGAGGGTTAGAGCCCTGTCCCAGTGACACTGGTGCCAGGTCCCAGCCCTAAACGCTGCTCAGCCAAACTCAGAAATCCTTTCTCAGATATTTCTCTTCTTCATTTTTCTAACTGAAAGGCCACTGAGTGGCCAGAGAGTTTTTATGCATTGGATCCACCTGTTCTCCCACACTGAATGGGGGAAGACTTAAAAAAGAGACGTAAAATGCTGTTTCCCTGTTGGACGTGCCGCCTGATCCAGCCAAAAACCCCATGGCCACCCTACATGGACTAGCCCTGAAATGTTTCACCTCCTGCTCCTTACCTGCAGCTTGGGTTTCATTTAACCACTGCGATGTCCAATTTTCATATTTTTTTCTTTCTTGCAGAGGCACTTTACAAAGGTTAATTACAAGCTTCGTATATTATGAAAGGGATTTGTTTGCTCCAGAAATATTGCAGGGCCCACAGGACCAGCAGGCGTTGTTATCACTCGTTACTAGAGCTCAGGCTTTGATACAGCTGTATTTTGTCTCATTTCCAGAAGATGGAGCCAGAAAGCTGGGAGTAGTTGCTGCAGCGTGGGAAAAGCCGCCTTCTCCTCCTGCTCGTGAAGAAACCCCGTTCCCCCTCAAGAGCTGTCCTATAGTGATGAAGGTGGCACACCGTGCGGAGAAGAGATGCTGTGGGGTACCAGTGGGTGCGCCACGGTTGCTGGAAGGAGACTGGTTTTCCTTTTTCTCCCGCCTGACCCCCTGTACCATGTCAGAGGAAGGATGCGCTGCTGGTTCGCATGTGGGATGGGGCCACACAGGTTTTACTCGCAGTAAATGCTGCTAATTTCTTCTAGACCATAACTGGATCCCGAATCAGCCGGTGTCCCTGTGTTTGCTGGAGGGGACACATTCGGGAGGGTGGGATGCTGAACCTGGAAAGCAGAGGGGCTGCACAGAGCGCGCAGCCGTCGCTCCCGATTTATCACTCAGTGCCAGGTTTTAGCCTCTTTTCCCCAGCTGATGGCACATCCCGGGGCAGAGCGTGGTTTCTGGGAACGTATTCGTCACACACCGTAACCTCACAATTTTCAAGGCACTTAGGTTTTTTTGATTAGTAGTGAAACTTCAAAATTTGGGGCAGGAAGTGAATGATTTGGGCAATATTTTCGTAACAGTTATCACCTATTTTTTGACTGTCTGCAGAATTATCCTGAGGTCTTTGGGTTTGTCATTTTCAGGTGTTTCACTTACAAAAATAACATTAAAAAAAAAAAGAAAGAAGGTGACATTTTTGTGGAAGACTTCTTACTGTGTTACTTCTTTTGGTTTTTCTTGGTTTTTTTTTTTTTTTTTTGTCTAGAGGACAGGTTAGCCCAGGCCATGTGCTAGGAGGATGCTTGCAGGAAAGCTCCACTGCTGCGACCTTGGAGGCTCTATTAGTCTGAAGAAGGCTCTTGAGGGCTGCTCTGTCCCCTTCCCTTGGTGCCAAGGTTCAGAGAAAGCATCTGACGGGACAGCAGAATATGGTGAGCGCCCGTCGCACCCGCTAACGGGGGTCTCGCTCCTGCTTTATCCCTTGGGATGCTGCCGCTGCACTGGCATGTCTGGAAGCATGTCCAGGCTTGGGTGACGTGGTTTGGGTGAGCTCCAATTTCCTACCCCGGGTAGGAAAGCACCAAAATATTCCAGCTTTCCTCCCCTGTTCCTCACGCCAGGTAGATGCCTGCAATGGGTTGCACCCCTATTTTGGCTGCCATCTCTTCTAGCGTACACGACTCCTCCAGTTAAACACAACCTGAGTGATAAACCATTTCAAGATATTTATGCAGATGCAATACTTTCCTCTTTCCAGTAGCAAGGAACTCAGCGTGTTTTGTTTTGTGTACTCAGGTAACAACGTCGCTTGAGTGCTGCTAATGATTTATGTGCCTTTCAGCAGCAGGACTCTGGAAAACTACTTGGAAGATATGAACACCGAGCATTTTTTTCATTTTCTCATCAGATTTCAATTGTTATGATATATGCCCTCGAGAGAGCACGAGGAGGGGAGAGGGGGGCAGGGGAAAGCCTTTTATGGTATATTGGGATCCATATGGAAAAAATATATATTTCCCACACATCTGATTCAATACTGTGTGCACATTTGTAAGGCACATGTGAATGAATGCCAAGAGAGGTGAATTTTTATGAAAGCAGACTGATTACATGGCAAAAAATATATCGGTTGAAGCTAGATTTATTTACAGCGTAGTAAATAGGCTGTTCAGAAGGGCTGGCACTATATTGGGGATCAAGATGTCTGGGGAAACGTTGAGTTATGTTTGACAAAAGCCACCCGGGACAGCGTTCCCCAAGCCAAAGCATCCGTGTGTCATGTCTTCTTGTGTCACAACGAACCCAAGTGCTGGATAACATTTGCACCAACCTCCTGGGGATAAAGTCGGAGAAGGGAAGGAAGAATGTTGCGGGCTAAAAATGTCCAGTAATGCATTAGACAGGGCTCCAGAGATTTGGGTTTCGTTCCCGTTTCTGCCCCTGCCCAGTGGGGTGACCCGGCCAAGCCATTTCACTGGTTTCACATCAGCTGGAAGCAAAGTGCCTCCTCCGTCAGGGCTGCGAGACCCAGGAGGGAAGGGGAGGAAGAGGAAGGTAGGATCCTCCATCCCGGGTTTGTGCATGACCCCCTTGGCACCGTCCTTCCGAGCCAGAGATCCTGCCCACTGCACGGCTGGACCCTCATCCAGAGGTAGGATGGTGGAGGATATTCCCAGGGAAATGGGTTTCCAGAAAAATCATAGAATGATAGAATGGTTTGGGTTGGAAGGAACATTGAAGATCATCAAGTCCCACCCCCTGGGCAGGGACACCTCCCACCAGCCCAGGTTGCTCCAAGCCCCGTCCAACCTGGCCTTGAACACCTCCAGGGATGGGGCAGCCACAGCTTCTCTGGGCAACCTGCGCCAGGGGCTCACCACCCTCAGAGTGAAAAATTTCTTTCTAATATTTAATCTAAATCTCCCCTCTTCCAGTTTGAAGCCATTACCCCTCGTCCTATCACTACACGCCCTTGTAAAATGTCCCTCCCCAGCTCTCCTGGAGCCCCTTTAGGGACTGGAAGGCCGCAGTAAGGTCTCCCCAGAGCCTTCTCTTCTCCAGGCTGAAGAACCCCAACTCTCTCAGCCTTTCAATGGCATTTCAAAAATGGAGACAAAGTGTGTCACCCCTCGGTGGGCACACAACCACCCCCACCAGTCTTCCTCCACTACTGAGAGAAAAACAGCTGAAGGAACAGGACTTTTCCCCTCTCCCTCCAACTCTAGACTACGGGTTTGCAGCATTGGATAGAGTTTTCTGTAATTCAGAGTTGCCCTTTGCTTAGTTTTGTCCCATATTTCTCATTCCCGTTGTCACCTTCATCTCCACCCCAGCTCCACAGTACCGTACCAAGAAGGACTCATCTTTTATTGCCCCAAGTTCAGGAATTATTTTAATACCCAGCCCTATAATTAGGGGTTCATTTTCTAACTGGGGATGAACTGGAGCAGAAGGGATCATGTGAAACCTGAAGAAATTGTGCTGCACCACTGATCATCTCTGGAGATGCTCAGTAAATGGTAAAGCTCTTCCTCTCTCACAACAGTAGATTGTCCCATTAGATTTTCCTGCCTTGAAATGATGGGGCAGGTGGAATCCATCATCCTTCCTGGAATGAGGCTAATTTGGGACAAACCTAATGAGCTCTGAAATATTTATTTGCATTGCAAAACAGCGAAGAGAGTTTGAAAGAAGACACCAGAATCCTATTTAAAAAGCACACCAGCATGTATGAACGCACACATCACACACACTCACACACACACTCACACACACAGAGGCTTTTTTTTTTAAGCAAAAGCAAACCAGATTGCATTACCCCATAAGATTAGTACTTTATTGAACCTCATTATAGGTTCACGTCCTCCCATAGTCATATCCCACTGTGTTATTTTTGGCACATGGAGCCATCATGATTTAGTATCCTGTGTGAGAAAAATGAAGTCTCTTTCTAAAATATGTTGACTATTATTCCAGATGTGGTAGTTGCCTGAGATTCTTTTCAAGCAGGTTTTTATGGCTGAGGTTGTTTGAATCAGGCGTTATTTATTTATATGTTCAAGTTAAAGAAGGGGTGGGAGCAGTTTTTAATGAAAGCTAAAGGAAAAGGGATAATAAAGCGTGCTCACTGGAGAAAGAAATATTTACACATAACTTTTGTGTGTTCCCCAAGAAAAATAAAGTGAGGTTATATTGAAAAGCACAGTTATTATTTGGCATTCTCCGGCTACAGCAAAATCCCAGGAAAAGGCTGAATTTTAAGTAATTAGACTTTCCAGTTAATTAACTGGTTATAACTAAGTGTGTTATTGGCAGTAGGTCCGGGAGAGGCAATGAGTCATTACAGATTCTTTCAAGGCCACATCACAGATTTGCAGATATAAACGAGGCAGAGGCTGGGGGAGGGAGAAGGGACCCGAATTTCCCGCTGCCACACAAAGCTTCCCATGTTCGCAGCTGGAGCTTTGATTTACTCTGGACCCGCCATAAACAGAAGAGGTATTTGCACAACCAGATTGGGGGCATAAATGAGGACCATACTGGGGGGCAGAAGAGAAAGCAGTTGGGTGGGAATAAGGAAGATTAAGAAGTTAATGGATTGGATAAGGAATAGCAATAAATGAAAGCGGGGTGAAACGTAGCCAAGGCATGAGCGTTTTGCCGCCGATGTCAGTAGGGGCAGGATGCGACCCCGGTGTGTGGGAAGGGATGGTGCCCATCACTGCGCTTCTGGGCATTAATTGCTCTGATTATTATCGGTGGGGGAGAACTTTCTCCATGAGCAAACTCCTCCTAAACGCTGGTGGAGGAGCATCCCGTGGGTGGCCCCGGGCAGAAGACGTGATGCAGAGCAGCAGTTCCCCCGGACTGCGAAGCGCGAGCGTCTCTGCAGAGCAGCGGGCTGGGATTTGAATTTCGGGTTACAAAGAATCCCCCTCAAAAATGGCCAAAAAAAAAAAAAAAAAGCTACAAATCTTGAAGCAAACTCAGCCAGAAGACAAGCTGACCTCGGAGTGGGAAATAAGGATCCAGGTCCAAATTTCCACTGAAACATCCAGCTGATCCAGCCCTGGGTCTGTTCTCACAGTGATTTTGTCATGTACCTTCCCTGCTGCATGTCTTGAACAGAACTGAAAAAGGAAGCACCAGAATATGGGGTGAAAAGCTTTTCCGTGGAGTTTCCTCGACTGTTGGGAAGAACCCTGGGAACCGCCTTGCGTTTCCAGCCCGTTTTGGCCGATCGAGCGGGGTGGGACGGCACGGCCGGAGCCAAGCACAAAGATGGGTTGGAATCGTCCTCCAAAAGTGCTTCTGAAAGGTTTTGGTTTCCTTGGATTCCCCGCAAGGAACTAGTTTGCGTGATTTTAATTCGAGCCCAAATTGCTACAGAACAACTGCTGCCTGCGTGGACCTGGCACGCGGGATGCGCACCGCCTCCGGTTAAGGAGCGTTTTTTAAGAAAATGAACAAATCTGTCACCTCTGCGGGAGGAGCGGAGCCGAGGGGAGGCTCGGGCAGCCGTGTCAGGCTGGGTGGGATGCGGGGAGCTGCAGCCCCTCGCCCGCCCCTACGGCCGCCGCGCCGCAGCAGCACAGGGCAGGTCCCCGGCCAGAGCCGCTCGCGCCCGTGGGGACGATGCCGGGGCCGCACGCAGCTCAGGAGCCAGCTCTGCTTCACGCTCCTCCGCGTTTCCATGACAGCTTGTGTGCTGGGACAGCTCCTCGACACAAATAAAATAAGAAGGAGCGAGCCTGTTGTTGGGTTTTTCCTCCCCCTCGAGATAACAAATGCTTCAAACCAGATTTGAGAAAGAAAATAAGAGTGAAATGCATCCACATCTGTGCTCACACCCGGGCTCGCTCCCCGGTTATTCTGGATCTACGTCCCAGGGGGCTGTCTGCTCCGCAGCTCTCGAGATAAGGTGTGTAAATCCACATGCCGGACTTTGCCCCCGCACGAGCATCCCAGCCTCAGCGACATCCCTCCTCCCCTTCCCGGGCAGCACCAAGCCGAGCGAGCAGAGGGCAGCGCGGGAGATGGGACCACATATCGGGGGCAAAGGACAGTTAAACCCCACGATTGAAGCTCCATCTTCATCTTCCCACCCCCGCAGCACTGGGCGCTCGCCCTCTAACAGCCCCAGGCTCGGCAGCGGGGTCACGCTCTGCCTTGTCCTGCCTCCCCCCTCATCGCAGCATCTCACCCCCGGCGTCAGCATGGAGGATACGCGGCTTGAAGAGGTCGAAAGGCAATGCTCGGCGCTGGGTCTTAACATCTCTGGCCTTTCTTTCTTTTTGTGTTTCGGCTAAGCCCCCTAAGGCTGTTGATGCAACTGCACTGGGAAATTTTACAGACACCGGACCCGGAGCGCCCACGTTTCATCCAGCTCCTGCGACTTCGGCTTGCTGCCCCATCACGAAGCGTTAGGGCTGCGGGGTTTAAACTGAGCCGAGAAGTAGACAGCAAAAACATACAAAATCAATACAAATTGGTTCATCTGCTGCGTAGGGATATCATAAAAGCCTTGTCTACTTTTAAGTAGCAACACCATGTCCTAAATTATACCTGAATTCAGCGGCAAGACCCGGTTTATTCTTAAAGCATCACAGGGCTGGCAACACACCTGGATGCAGAATTTGCTCTTGCAAATTAATTCCTCGCCCACTCAATAGGTTGCTTCAATAATGGTTCATGTGAGTTTAGCTCTCTCTGCACTGGAACAGATGAAGAACACTCATACAGTCATCCAGAGAGTGGGAACAGGGACTTTTCAAGCTTTTGTTGCTGTTTCACAAGCCGTGCTTGCCTCTTGCATCTCGGGAGCAGGTCCTGTTGACTCTGCATTTAGCCCACAGCAATAAAGGGAAAAAGAAGTGCTCAAAGCCTGCAAAGCAGNAAAAAAAAAAAGAAAAAAAAAAAGCAGAAGCTTTCTGGGCTCTGCCTTTGAACAAAAAAAAAAAATAAATTCAGCTCAGGCAGAGTGCAATTCTCACTGCAATTCTTGTCTATTAGTTGCTCTGCGTGGATGCAGCAAGAAAAACCAGGACAGAAGTGGTGCAGCAAGCAGCTGGCTCTTAGCACGCCAGTGGGTCCTACAGGCAGCGAGAGGGATGCTGGAAACCCGCAGGGCTTTGATGAGGCTGCTTCTGCGGCACCCCAAGCCAGCCCCGGTGCTCCCGCCCCGAGTGCATCGCTGCCTCCACGCGCCGGTCCCCGAGCATCACCCCGCCTCGCCGGAACGTAGGCACGCACACCCCTGCACTGCTAAAAGGGCTGCAAACTCCTTTAGAAACACAATACTGAGGAGAAACCCAAGGAAACGTGGCGTAAGAGCAGAACCGGGCTGGATGATGATATTTTTTACTCCCCCCTCGAGCAGCACCCGGTGGCACAAGCAGCAATCCCGGGCTGAGGGTAAAACCACCGGGATAAACCGCCGGGGAGTCTCCCAGGCGGCTCCCAGTCCCCCGGGGAGCCTGCGCCTGATTCTCCTTTTAATTTATGCCAGACTGACAGCGCCAGCAATCTCCAACTGGCCTGCACAAGTGAGAGGAGGGATTCGGCATTTTTTTGGCAAGCTTTTCAAAAGAGCGCTCGGCAGCTCCGAGGGTCCTCGCTATTGGCAAAAAAATAAAGGGGATAAACCGAGAAAATTAAATATATATCTGCCGCTCTAAATCTGTTTGCTGATAGCCAGATGTTAGCTTTAATCTGGGTATTTCAGCGAGGAGGCGCAGAAGGGCCGGCTCCAGATTAGGTACGGGAAGGTTAGCGCTTATCCTGTGGCCTTCATCAAGTTTTCAGGAAACTGAGGAAATAAATAGGTATTACCCGTGTGATGCCGTGATGAGGCGGAGCGGATTGGGCTGCAGTGAGGGCATGACATGAAGGGCGGTTTTATAGGGAACGCACCCCGACACCGATACACCCTCCGTCCTCGGCAGTTTTTCATCGCCCCTTCACGACGCTCAATGTGCTTTTTTACGCTGAACACTCTTTCGGGGGTAAAGAAAGGAGAATTTCCCACTTTGGGCGTTACACAGGCACACGGAGGTACCAGGATGAGGTTTAACATTTTTCCAACGTTACTCAGCACTCTGGGAAAAAAAAAAAAAAAAGTCAGACGACGGATTTACATCCCTGAATTTCAGTGGATGTGAAGGGTCTAAAATCTCCCTCATGTTTCTTTTTATTGATTGCTCCCAAGATGAAACAATTGGGAGTTTGAGTAAATTTATAACTAGCTTGTGAAATAAACCTCACATCTAGCAGAGATATTACACCGAACAGGAAACAAGCCCACAGAAATTCATTATGTTCCCAGAATTAAATGAAAACAATATAGTTTATGGACCATAGAAGGTAGTTACAGGAAAAATGAAATGAAAATCCCCGGGCTGCGCAGAAAGCCGGCGCAGAGGTCCTGGATCCTCTGGAGCGAGGACGTTTCGGCTGCCAGTTTTGTGTCATCACTTCAGCGCTCCCGATCTCGGAGCCGTGCACCGAGCAGCGCGGCGGAAAACCCCCCCGCGTACGGTCTCGCGGCTCCATTTGCCCCAGAAACCCCACCGGCCACACTGGGAGCGAGTCCCTCCACGATGTCGGGGACCACCGAAAGGCGAGAGGGATGGCAGGGGATGGCACCGCGCCGGGCACGGGGAGCGGCGACGTGGCCGGGACGGCGGCATCCCTCCGCTGCCGGCGCCTGCAGGGGAAAGGATGATGCGAGGTGGAACCTTTTAAGCTGGCAATGGAAGGCAGAAAAGGTCTTGCGAGCCGGCCTTCACGCGTTTTATTTTTAGCTAAAAGCATTCCTCTCCCACCTCCGCTGCCACCGGCGCGGAATTGCCGCGGTGGGAATCCAGGGGCTGAATTTCCAGCAGTGGAAATCTGCTCGCTCCTGGGTAAACACTGAGGAACACACGTCTGTATCGGGTTTAGGAAAAACAAATGACTGAATAGCACCGGCAGCACCTCCAGAGACGCGCGCGCAGGCAGCACCCCGGGGCTGCCGCGGGGTGACACGCGCGTCCACGTCCACGTCACGCCTGGGGGGAGCCACAGCTTCCTCCCCGCATTTTGCCAGTGGGAATAATTAACTTCTCGTTACTGGGGTCAGCCCCAAGAGGTGAGGCAAAACCCAGGACAACAAAGGTCTATGTCCACACCCAGGGAAAGTGTGGATATCACCGAGGGGACGCAGCGCGGTGTCCCCAAAGATGACGTGGGCAGCGGGATGCTCATGTCAGTGGGTATTTAATTTGGTTGTGAAAACAGGGTGGAACGTGAAAAGAGACTGAGAGTAAAACGTAATCATTTCACCCCCTCACAGTTCAGTAGGAAGGGAGATTTTTAAAGACTGAGCCGTAGGAGGAATGCAAATGAAATAAAACCCCAGCGCTGGAGACACGCAGTGTGGGACTGCCCCACGGAGCCCCTCACTGTCCCGGGGGGGCAGTCGGGTCTGGGCAACCTGTTTGTCAGAAAAAGGACTCTGCTGATGTGCTGGGGATTTACGGCAGCGCCAGAGCACGGGGGAAGTGATAAACGATGACGCCGTATCGCAGGCAGATGCCGGGGCGTAAAGGAGTATCTGTAGGTTTGAATTCACCTTAAAATCCCAACCAGCAGCTGCTGAACCCCACGCTAGGAACGTGCAGCTGTATGAGCCCTTCCCCGTGCCGGGGAGCCGGCACAGCCCTGCCTCATGCTGCGTGTTAACAGGGCTGCAGGCGAAAAGAGAAAGGATTTTGAGCGTATTTAATGCCGCTGCCTTTGCCCAACCTCCCACTGCCGTCCCCGGCCGTCGCTGCCGGCGTCACCCTGTGCGTCCCTATTGCAGCAGTGACGGACGGAGCGTCTCCTGCCGCTGACAGCAAAGCCTTACTTCTGGCCGAGAAAACCCGGTCCGATTAAACCTTGCTAATTAAGAACTGCCTCAACATGGGAAAGCCCTGCTTGGTGGCCCATGAAGAATAACCGACAGGCAGCATTTAAGAAACGGCCGAGGATTTCAGCATGTGGCAAGGCTTGGACACAGGGTTAATGGGGAGTGAGCCTTGGCTAATAGAAGCCCTGCCGGCTCCGTGTCCGCTGACAGAAGAGGCTCGTGCATTCGAGCAGGGACTGTATCACACGCTCTGGGCAGTGCGGCTCAAGAGACGTAGGGCCTCCTCACGGAGGAGACCTTGCTTCTGTCCCCAGCTCAGCTTCTGCTTCACACAGACCTCCTCCGTGCCTCAGTTTCCCCACCGAGAACAAAAGCGAAGGTGTCAACCCTTTTTGCATGGAGATCTGCTGGTGAAGACCACGGTGCAAGAACGGGCCTTTAGGATTGTTCCACACCTGTGAGGCACCCGACACAGACCATAATTGCAACAAAACTGAAGGAATTCCTCTACTCTGCCCTGGTGAGGCCACATCTGGAGCACTGTGTCCAGTTTGGGGCTCCCCAGTTCAAGAAGGACAGGGAACTGCTGGAGAGGGTCCAGCAAAGGGCTGCAAAGATGATGAGGGAATTGAAGCATCTCTCTGATGAGGAAAGGCTGAGGGAATTGGGGCTTTTTAGTCTGGAGAAGAGAAGACTGAGGGGGGATCTTATCAATGCTTATCAATCCTTAAAGGGAGGGAGCCAGGGGGATGGGAACAGTCTTTTGTCAGTGGTGCCCAGTGACAGGACAAGAGGGAACGGGCACAAACTTGACCATAGGAAGTTCCATCTCAACCTGAGGAGGGCCTTCTCTCCTGTGCGGGTGGCAGAGCACTGGCACAGGCTGCCCAGAGAGGTGGGGGAGTCTCCCCCTCTGGAGCCATTCCAAACCCGCCTGGACGCCGTCCTGTGCCACTGCTGGAGGTGCCCCTGCTCTGGCTGGGTGTGGGACTGTATGATCTCCAGAGGTCCCTTGCAACTCCCACCATTCTGTGATTCTGTGAAATGGCTGTGGCTCCCGTTTTATTGAAACAGGGAAAGAAAAAAGCCGTTCTGGGAGCCGTCCTGGCTGGGCAAGCCCAGCAAGCTGCTGGAAAGAGTGAGCGAACCTGGTGGGTTTGAGGTCCCCTCCCAATCTACATCCCTCGGTCCTTCAGTCCTCCAAACACACAACCTCAGAAATAGGGAGCGACAAGCGAAGGAACGGTGTCACGGCAGCTGGGATGGAGCCGCCGCAGAACTCGCACCAGACCTCAGCTGCCTCGGGAAAGCCACCCGAGCAGCGCCGGCCAAAACTCAAATTAGGAAAAAGAAAAGCCATAAAATGGCTTCGTAGTCCCTGCAGTGAAGGAAGGAGGAGTGAAAGTCCAAAAGTGAGAAAGGCAGCTTAGAGAAGGGTCGCTTCTTTAGGAATTACTGCATGGAAGAAATAGAGTCAGAAGTGATTCGTGATCCCCTCTGCTGCGGGAATTGGGGAGCAGAGCTGGGTGGGGAAGGGCTTCCCTCCAATACCACATTTCCAACAGTATCCTTTTACCTCCGGAAAAAAGGTTTCACATCTACTGAAATAAGAGAAAATGTAACAAATAGCGTAATGGAAAACCTGGCAAGGCTGGTTCCCCCTGCGGAGCCCCAGAAATTTCAGCCCTTGGTTTTTCTGGTCCACGCAGTGATTTTCCAAAAGGAGATGTCCGTGTGAGGAGAACTCTCGGGGCGGGGTGGGGGGGAGGGACAGGCGCTCTCCCGGTGCCGCATCCCCTGCCCGGGGGTTTGTCATTCCTGCACAGGACGGATCTGAAAGCAGCGGCTTTCTAGATTGGCAGTGGGAAGGGGTTGTGGCATTACAGCCCCAGTCATCTGGAAGAGCCTTCAGAAGAACCCAGGTTCCCACTGCTAAAGGGCTTGCCTCTCCCCACGCACGCACAAAAAGAAGCTAGAAATGAGAATATTAGCTTCTTTGTGAGTTTTAAGACAGACATTTAGTCTGTGAACAGCAAAACTAATTAACCTGGATCTCCCCACACTTTTTCCTTGTGATTGATTGCAAAGGTGAAGTAGGAGTAGTCTTTTCTGGCGTTGGTCACACATGGGGACTCCACAGTATCTTCTGCGTAAGCTGGTGCTGTAACATTTCTAAGTCAGTATAAACATACATCGCTTCCCACTCTCATCAACTTTTATGAATTTAATTATATCTGTTTTCCCAATTTGGATAAAATTGATCAATAGCTCCACAAGTAACAGCAGGGCAGGAGAGGTGGGAGAGGACAGGCACGGGCAGGGAAACTCACTTCCATGAGAAATCAGGCTTGGAGCTGCTCTGCCTTCATTTCTGAATGGCAGAAAAGTTTCCACAGCATTATCCTTTCCAAGATTATAAGGAATATGGTCTCATCCCTGAGCAGCAGCGTTCCTGGCCAGGTTCATCTCTGAAGTCATCGGGACTTCCAATGAGTTTGAACCCGGCACATCCTTAAATGCGTCGCTCCCTCTGCAGAGAGAACACAGCCTCCGCCACACGCCCTGACCTAATTGTCCAAACCCAAACTCTGTTCCTGCTGAAGTCAACAGCAAAACTGCCATCTGCTCCAGCGAGGGCAAAACCTGGGCCAAAGTAAAACACCGTGGAAAAATCCCACTCCATCTAAGCGTTAGGATTATTACCTATGGCAATGAAAATTACAGACGTGCAGAGAAGGGGTAAGACACCTGTGGCTTTCTTAGATGATATATCCTTTACCCACTTGCAGACTAAATAAATAGTCACGGTATTACCTAATTCCTTGACAGCATCTTTGCCAGGCCACCAAGTCCCCAGCCACTGGGTACCAGCTACCGAGGGTCAGATGCCTTCATCACTTGAGCTGAACTAGGCTGTGGGCACCAAAAGCTCTGCCTGCTCAGGGCCAGGGACACACGGCAGCCCCAGCCCACCCCAGGGCACAGCAAGAGCCAGAAGGCCACAAGTCCAACCTCACGTGTCCTCTCCAGGCAAAGGAAACCCTGAAAGCAACCCAAACTCTTTCTGATCCCGCTGGATGTTTTTGGAAATAGCGTGGCCAGCAGGAAGCCCGGCCTCCCAGGCTTCTCTTCTAATTTTCAAACAGAGGTGTTTTTATCACAGATACAAATATTCATCCCAATTTACAGCTGTTTCCTTTTATTATTCAACCAACTCACACAAGTAGCTCAGATGAAGCCAAACTTTGAGTCTTTCGAGCATCACCCGTTACTGGTCTGTACCAAAGCCGGCTTCCTTCTCGCTCTCAGCCTGCTGATACTCATGGCAGAGCTTTCTCAGGCTCGTGCACATCCAAAGCCGGTACTCAAATGGCAATTATTCCCGCGGTGACTTATGTGGTTGAGCTGCCGAGGCCAGTACTGGCAGGAAACACATGTTAGAAATTAGCGTATGTGTCTGGTACTGTCTCCTTTCTCTGTTTCTCCAGGTGGCTGAGCAAATGCAAGAGCAAGAACATTTTCTGATGCTGACCCTGGTTAATGTGAGCATAAGTACAAGGTTAATACCCAAAGGATGGTTGACGAAGGAAAAAGTGAAGAAAAGTAATCAGGATGAGGAAAGTAATTCAAACAATTCCTTGAGAAATGTGCACCTTTGGCTTGTATTCTGACAACAAAGGGCGAGGATTACCATGAAATAGGAGAGTAGCATGTGTTATGTTACTTACTCCTCAGGAAGTAAATCGGCCACGTAAAGAAGATGTTAAATCTCTTCGTAAAACTAACTCAGTCGCTATTTTTAATCAGAGAGTGTGCCCCAGCACCAAGCGGTGTGTGCAGACCCCTCTGTGTGAATGCAGATGGCTTTCCTGTGGGGACAGAGAATGTTTTCTTGCAACCTTAGAGCTCAGCTTATCCTCAGGGCTTCCAAACCCCACTGCGCTGAAATGGAGATGCCCGAAGCATCTGCGGAGCCAAGTGCATCCTGTTGCAGCACCCTCCTGAGCACCTATGGGTGCTGCAGGTGACACCCCCCACATCTTCCCATGCAAGAGCCTCCAGGCACAAGGCAGAGAAGATATTTAACACACCAAATCCAGCATTACACCTCCAGCGGGTAACAGACCCGGCCACCGCATTCCCATTTCTGGGCCGGATGATGCACAGCCCTGGAGAGGACAGACATGATGCCCACAGCGCTGCCCGCTCGGCCTCCCCTTCATGGCTCATCTTCTTTTCTGGGGACAGGTTTGGACAAAACCGGCATCGTGCCCAGGGTGTTTCCACTGGAGTCAGAAAACGAGGAGCCCCAGCAGAGCTGCTGCAGTTTCAGTGCTGGGGACATGGGTGCAAACAAGGATCAGCCGAAAGGCCAGGCGCCACGATGGCAGGGGAATTAGTCAGCATCTCCATCAGTTTCTTGTCTTTATATATTTTTTCAGTACTATGCTCAAGAACTTTTCTACGTATTTGGAAAAGCAGCATACTCCCACTTACCCCTTGTGGGATGACCGGTATGAGCCATTAGGACCAGATGACCATGAGTTTTTACTATCCTCCTAGCCAGACAAGACCAAGGACCTGATGTAGCTCTTGTTGGAGTTGGGAGAACTGTTCTTGTGGCTGAGGCAGGATCACATCCTGGATATACTAAAATAGGTTCGAATGAGCAAGACATGCATTTTTTCCACCTACCTATTGGCTTTCCTGGGAGCGATGTGACACCCACACATGGGAAGCAGGTTCTACATCTTTTGGCCCTGGGTGAGATGCTCCTCGGGACACCAGAACACGTGGAAGCAGTGACTGGGGAACAGAGGTTGAACACTGCCTTCTCCCTTTTCCAGCCCACTCAAATTGACCTTCCCTGAGCCATTTGATGATGTCATTTTGGGCAAATAAATGTACTAAGTCCTGCATTTTTTAATGCCAGAGACTATAGCACTTTCCTGTGGGAAGGAAGAGGGAAATTCCTGCTCCCTCCCCCACCGCATACTCAAGCAAAGCACAGTCTGTCCCAAAGCTTTAATAAATTTTTATACATACTTCGGGCCAGTTTCTGCTCTTAAATTCATCAAGGTAAATCTGGAATGAGCAGACTTCAGTGGAGCTGCTCCAGTTTCCCTGAGAGCAAAATAGCCTTTTCTCTGCCCTGTGCAATCAAACGAAAAAGATGGGAACCACAGCTTTGATGTTCCCCTCACAGACTGGATCTCCTCTTCTTCTCACTTGTCCTGAGGATTGCTTCATTAGCTGTGATCTTCTTCGATTAGCTTCTTACCTACGTTTCACGTCCCAGAGATGGGAGGTACTGTAGGAAATGAAGAAAAGGCAGCAGAAGCGTAAGGTCGGGCTGGCTCTGGGCTGTGCCGAGAGCTTCTCCTCGTCCTCCGGCACCATGCCAGGAGGGCTGCAAGGCCCACCACGAGCAGGTCCCTGTCTACTTCCCAGCCCTCAGCAACACATGCCAAATGCTGGGTGTCTGCACGGAGTCCCATGACACGACCGCAGCCTGGTTGTGGTAGGGATGTCCCCGTCTGCGTGGCTGGGGCTAAGGTTTGGGATTGCCCACTCTGGAGGCATCCCACAGCATCTGCTCAGCGCTGCAGGGCTTTCCACCTAGGGACCAAACGGGATCTCTTCCCAGATGATCGAGGGATCAAGATAAGAGAAGTAGCACTTATTCATAAAAAGAAACGTTCCCAGAACATCACGGCCAGCGCAGGAGAGGATGTGTGCGCGCTCACCCCGGCTCCTGATTTACAGACCTGCGGATGAGCATTAGGAAGTGCAATTCTTTTTCCAGGACAGAGGCTTTCAGCACAAACAATAGGCGAGGATATGAATACTTCTAACACTGCCTATAAATTCTTGCTGAATGTGTAGCAGGGAGAGTTAAGAATGAGCTGGGTCGGTTACAGAAACATATTTCAAGTCATTTCAGACAAAATGAAGTGAAAATTAATACAATATATGTTTTCAACCTTCCGTAAGGCAATAGTCTCATCAAACAGAGAGGTACAGCTCAGATTCTGCTCTTCTGTCATCTTTGGAGGCAGCAGACTACATAGAAAAAAATGGTTTTTAACCCTCTGAAGTCATCATTTCTTTGGGTCTTAGGTTCCCTCTGTCCATTATGGCCCTTCCAATTCAGCATCATGTCACCCTTTTTGCTTTTAAGTTGCTTTGCTCTACTTCCTTCTAAACCACGTGTCAGCCTGGGAGCAGGGAAGGGAGGGAATCTACAGTCAGAAAAAATCTTGCTTAAGGAAAAACTCCAACTTAAGGCAAGTTCCCTGGTGCCCAGCCAAGCCTTGTGCTGTTCTCCTGGCTGTTCTTCTCCCCCTTGTTTCTGACAGACCGGTGTTGCAGGAGCAGCGCTACATCGCTGCGTGATCTGTGAAATAAGCCTTGTCAGGTCTTACCATGTCATCCGACCACCCAGTAACGCATTAAAATATACCACATCGCTTAAAATCTGTAGCTGTAGACAAAGAGCCTGCCTAAAACCACTCTTCCCTCAAAGAAAACCAGACGCACTCGCAAGACCTTCAATTACCCCTTAAGCCACCTTCTCCTCCCTGCTCCACTCATCCCTGAAAGTCCCTGGAAAACAGATGGTCCTTGCAGTTTGCCTGCGAGCTTAATAAATCTGGTGGACCAAATGAGAGGAAGCACGTTTCAGAAAGAGGGGGCTGCGAGGAGGACGCCCTGCCAGCTACTCCCCCCGCTGACCGGGGATTTGGGCTGGAGCCCCTCCAACACCGGCGGCTGCTGCAGGTCCACGCTGGGAGGAGGAGCTCCCTCTCCCCTTCCCTCTCTTTACTACCCAGGTCACAAAACGGTTAAGGCTTTGCAAGCTCCGCTCCAGACCTGGAATTCCACCCAGAAACGTGTTGGCAGCCTGTGCTGATCCCAGAGCTCTGCTCTAACGGGCTGCGGGTGTGAAATTCGGCTTAACGAGGGGGCAGCTGCGCGCTGCGAGGGCTCCCCTCGCCCCCCGACCTGCTCAGCCCCCTGGGAACGGCGGCGTGGACCCTTCGGAGACAAAGGACCACGCTCACATCTCCGAACGCGGCCAACTGGAAGCTGTGTCCAAGATGTACCTGCTGCATCCCAGACAATTCGAACACTCCTGAGAAGGAGCAAGGCTGAATTTATCTCCTGCAGACGCCCCGGGGGGAAACACATTCACTGGCTTTCCTTTAGCCATTGGACATATACACAATCCTACTGTATTTCTTCATGGAATAGGTGGATTTCCCTCTTTATTTTGCCTCCAGGAACCCCTTCGTGACCATTAGGCAAATCTCCTCTCAAGCCACTATCTGCCCGTTGTTCATAACCAGCAACAGAGATGCGCCACTGCGGGCACAAACATGGGGCTACTGCTTGGAGAAAGTCTCCTCCTCCCAACGGGGCAGCTCAGGAGCCAGCACTGCAGACATCAGCATCTCTCTCTCATCTGTAAAGATTCAGGTCCAACCTGGATCAAACATATGCCAAAAATATGGACCCATTCAGCTCAGAGTAACGACAAAGTTTATAATCAGCTCATAAAGAGGACTTTCATCGGCTGTTTCTGTGGCTTTCCTGGCTGGGGAGACTGATGTGAAGGGATATGTTCGGGAGCGGTGGCTTGGGTGCCACTCCTTCCCTCCGCCCCGTACTGCGGGAGGCTGCAGCAATGGTGGGGAAGAAGGAAATAAAAGGATGGATTTTGCTCATTTAAATTTAAATCTCGGTTTGTTAGAGAATATCAAATAGGTCTTCTAGATTTATCTTCCTGATGTAGCTCCCAGAAAGGAAGTTCATTTCCAGTATAACCCAATGTCTACTGAGGTTCCTGTGTTGAGTAATGTAATCTTGATGGCTTTTGTACAGGACAGGGATGTCTTTGCAAGTGCTTCAACTCCGAGGTCACCACATTCCGCACAAGGACATAAAATATCAGCCGAGCTCTATTTCCTTCCTGGTTCTGATGGAACAGAAAGAAGAAACAGCAGTGATCTCCAAACCCGCTCTGAACAGAGGGCTCAGACACTGCGCTTTAATGAGCTGCTATCACCCTGACTGGAGAGCTGAAGTATTTCAAGACATTTCTCAGCAGCTGCATTGCAAAGTTAATGATCTGTTCATTGCAAGAGCACATGCAGCTCCAGGCTGAAGGATGCAGAGATAGCCTACTTGCCTTAAACCTTTCGATATTAACCTTCTCCTGGTGTTTGACCTTAGAGAGGTGACCACGGAAAGTCACCAGCATGAAGAGAAGAGACTGTGATTGGGATTAGGTGGAGGACTGAACGTTTGTGGAGTCCAAGTATGATGGATGTACTTATGGATGTTTTCACAAAAGAGTCTTCTTGCTTTCAACCTGGAACTGATTTGCCTCAAACCTGGACTGATACATGGATGCAGCTAAAACAGAGGTGACTGATACAAAAAAAAACCATTATATGTGTGAAAAAAAGCCGGACTAGGAAGAGTGGAATTAACTTTGTTTCAATGAGTGGACAATTCTACAGATCAAAGCAACATAAAAGACTCACCAGGCTAATTCCAAGATGAGAGCTTATGAGATAAGGATTGTGGTTTTAACACACTCGAGTGTTAACAGAGCAAACAGGACTGTGTTCATATCTCCAAATCTGTCCAAAAGAAAAGCTTGAATTTGCAGTCAGGAAATTATTAAAAGAGAAAAGCTTGTTATATAAAAGGACACCACCTGAGTCAAAGGTACTTGGATGCACAGAACACAAGACCATCATCATCAAAACCTATTTCGCTGATGTGCAAGTATTTCAGTTTGCTGAAGTAATTCTGAAGTGTTTACATAAAGAGGAGAATTGCAGTGAACTGTTCTGAGATCACCTCTAAACACCGAGGACAGAGCACTTGAGCATCTGAGTTTGCCAGCAAAGAAACTTCAGGGAACAGAACCTCAGAACAGCCAAGGACATTTCTGTATAGAGGGGAAATTAAGTAGCTAGGACGAGAAACAGGAGAAAGGCTGCTAGGCACGTCTGTGAAAACAACCTCTTCATATATCTGTGGCCTTGAGGACAAATAACTTTCAAGTACTCTTGCAAGCATCAGGGAAATGAGAATTTGCTATTAAAATGGTTATGACAAATTGAAGAACTCGTTGGCATGAACTCAGCTCTTCCCAGCGAGGTCTGAAGCGCTCCTGTGTTGAGTGGATGAGTTTTCACAGAAGGTGAAGCTCCGGGCCTACCCACAAAGGCCAGTTGCCGTTGGCATCCCAGAGGATGGTCTTTCGGAGCCTGGTCCAAGGCCTATTAAAGCCACCGAGAAACCCTTCAGGAGGCACTCAATCTGGCGTTGGATGGCAGGGACTCGTAATCTCATTGATATTCTGTGGGAAGCTTAAGAATAATAAATTTATTTAAGGGAGACTTTTATTTTATTGCATGAGGCAAAATGAATGTGCTGTGAATTATTTTAAAATTCAGATTTTTACAATGTCACATTNACCTTTTAGATTAATTTGTACTATGTATAGTATTGTAGATTGAAGGGGTAGGTTAGAAACAGGGAATCCGTTGTAATTGTCTCTGGAAACACATTTTTTTCCTGAGTTTTGCACCTTGCTGACCAGCCTGGCACGCTGGTAAGATCACGGCTTCATGCCCACACGAGGAATTAACTGTACCTGGCCTTCTCTGCAGTGACCAGCCAGCCCTCGTCCCCAGCTCCTGCCGCTGTGTGCATCGGACGTGTCCCCCAGCCGAGTTTCCAGTGATGCTCAGGTCTTGGGCGAGCCATAAGCATCACTTTGACTTGCACCAAACACTGCTGTCAACACTGGAGATGCTCCAAGAGCACCTCTCAGCTGTTTAAAAAAAGCCAAACCAAAACAACAACCAACCAAACAAACAAACAAAAAACCCCAAATCCCCAAAAAGAACATTAAATAATCATTTATTGCTTCGAGATGAATCTCCTCCCAGGTGCATGCAGCCAGGGGCTGAGGTCTGCGCACTCGGTGAGATCTGCCAAGGGATAAGCGAGGGCTTAGCGAACTTGATCCGGCAAAGCGGCCAGAGCTCAGGTCTCGGTTCTGCAAGACAGTGAAATGCAGACTTAACTTTAAGCACGTGAATAGTCTCTCCCGCTCAGTAGAAGCTCTTTTCCAGAACACATTTAAAACAAGATTGGAAAGAAAAAAAAAATAAAAAAAAAAAGACCAATTCCCACAATAAGTGGGGAAAAGAGGGCGAATAAGCATTTAGCATTTCTAAAAGCGCCGTCTGCAGCGGGGACGGCCTTGGAGAAAGATCTCGTTTGGGTCCGAGGCGGGAACGTGCCATGTTTCCTGAGAGCCCTCCCAGTGCCTGTCAGCTCTGGGGCTATATTGTCTTTTTTTTCTTTTCTGGGGCAGGGAGGAGAAGGGGAGAGGAGGAAGCGCTTTTTTATTTTGTGGGAGAGGAGGAAGCACTTTTTTTTTGTGGATAGCTCAGCAAAATGAAATATCTCCCAAGTGTTGCAAGGTTTTTCTCAACGTACTTCACTTGATCGCTATAACTTCTTTTGCCATTGTCCTTGCTGCACCAGTAGAGCCATTTCCCGGTTGGTCTTGCCCTCAGAAGCACCCTGGAAGCCTTTATGCATAGGGAGATCCAGGGCTCCTTCCAAAAGGAGCTGCAGAATTTAATTAACTCTACTCCATGTTTGCAGTCCTGTGATTTCTCTTACCTTTAACGTGAACTCACATATGGATTAAAGTGAAATAAAACCTACAATTTGAGTTCAATTCAAAGCTGATTGGAAACATGTATTACCTTTCCTTGACCCGGCAGTGAGAAGGGAAGTTATTACAGTTCTTTAGTGAGTTTGTAAACTCTTTACTGCTGTGGCAGTTTTAATCCTGCTGAGAGAAAATTTGATCTGGAAAATAAATTGCTCCCATTTTATTCTTATGTTTTACAATCGCAGGTTTAGATAGCAAACAAGCATCGAGTTCTTTTGGAATCAAGAAGCGAGAGTATTATCAGAACCCAGATGGCATTTTTAGGTTAAATAATAAATAACCATAAATAATAATAAAGAAATGCTCCAGATCTCGCAGATTTTAATATGCTGATATGACACAGAAAAATTTGGAAATTTTAATGATTCAGTTATACCACCACCAAGAAACAAGTTGTATGTTTGCACAAAATTAACTGATCACGCGTTCCCAGACAAAACAGCAGATTTTCACCCTTCTTTGGAAGTTTGCAAACATTTCAGGGTCACACTGAGAAAAATCACAAACTTCAGATGCTAAAATACCGGCACCACTTCCAGGGAAATGAGAGTCTGGTCCAAACGAGTCGAGAGCAAAATCCCGTTCGTTACAATGCGCTAACAAGATCTACCGCCTGTTGGCATGTCAGCTACGTCGAACGGGAAACAAAGCACACGCCCTGAGTGATGAAGGTGATTAACACATTACGAAAGGAAGAATTGGATTTTCCGTCTCTTGAGGTCTTCAAAGGAAGGCAGGATGCCTTCCTGGAGGATGTGCTTCGGCAAAGGAGAAGTTATGAGGTTCCAAGCAGAAACGAGCTGGGCAACATTTATTGGCCAGTGATAGATGAGGTGCACCTAATCTAATGTGCTTCCAGCTCCTAGTGCCATGAATCTCCAAATGAAAATCCATGAAGAGTTTCACCCAGGAAGTCTAAATCAAATAGCTGAGGTCTTTGCTTAAATTAAGCAATTCAAATACTTTGCGCAGGACTGATGTCTCCTACGTGTTTGCTTTTATGCATTTGCACGGTGGTGAGGCACTAATCCCCCATCCAGTGTGAGGTTCCCAACCTTTCCTTTCAATTTAATGGGATGAGCTGGTTCAGCATATTCTCACATGGGGCAGACCTCCGCCAGCCCAGTATGTCATTGTCCACCGCAAAGGAGCCGATGAAGAAGACCAACGCAGAAGAACAACTTGATATATAGGTGATATATATAGGTGTTCAAGGCCAGGCTGGACGTGGCCTTGGGCAACCTGGTCTGGTGGGAGGTGTCCCTGCCTGTGGCAGGGGGTTGGAACTCGATGATCTTCAAGGTCCTTTCCAACCTAAACCATTCTATGATTCTATGATTCTATATATTTTAGCAATAGAGTGAAATGCCACCTGCTAAGGATTTTTCCAGGATTCCTTAAAAACAAGCTACCAAGGAAGGTATAGGAAGGGGGAAAAGACTTTTTTCCTCTACTCTTCATTCTCTTGCCAAGCTGGATGCTGTGGAAGCCACCTGGGGCACTCGGGCACTTGGACAGGCACAGTCCACTAGCAGGGTTTTCCATAGCACCTGGGCACCGAATAGCCACAGTTTCTGAGATCCATTTGCCACACCATTCAAACTGAAATGTTAAACGGTCCAGGACACTCAGCTGAAAAGTGGGATTCATTATTCTAAATGAGCTTCAGACTCGCCAGGCTGAAATGGTCAATAATATTTCCTTTTAACCCAAATAAACAATTTTTACTACACAGCAGAGTCAGCATAACGTTATTTACAGGAAAACAATCATGCTATCTCTTTTAGTATCTCCATTTTTTGCGTGGCACAAGGGTAAAAAGGAAAAATATTGATACTGAAATCAAATCAGACAGAAGACGATGCAGTGTAAATAGAGCACAAGGGAAGAACTTTCTGGATTTGCTTTCCCTGCTGGCACGTGTTCCTCCTGACACATAAAATCACAGAGAATTCTAATCTGTTTTCATGGGCGAACAAAGAAGTAACGGTAAAACAGAAATAAAATCAGAAGTACATAAGAATGTGTGTAATGGGTCACACCAAAGATGAACCACCTGACAGCGGCTGGTGCTCAGGCTTGCCAAAGAAGACAAAAGAGGCAGAGGATGCAAAGAGCACGATGCTTCCCCAGCATCCTCTCCCGCTTCTGGCAAGGTGGCGTGTAGGGCTCCCAGCTCGGAGGGTCAAGCCCAGGCCACCGTGTTTCCCACCGACCAGCTGAGCCGCGGGACAGCTTCCAGGATTTAGTTGTACTTTTGTTTGCTCAGAAGCTGCCGCCCCGTGAGTTCACCGAGCGCTCCCTCCTTTTGTCTGGTGACAAAAAGGGCTAATCGTTCCCTTCTCGACATGGCAGGGGGCTTGGAACTCCATGATCTTCAAGGTCCTTTCCAACCTAAACCATTCTATGATTCTATGACATCTCTGTCCACACGCAGTTCTACGGATCCCTGCCGTACTCCCACTCCATCACCTCCTTCCCAAGCTGAAATCCTTCTGTTTAGCCTCTCTTTTCATGGCAGCGATTACATACTCCCAACTCTCTGGATCGCTCCTCTCCAGACTATTCCCAGTCTGAGATGTCTCCTTCGAGGGGGGTTACCAGCCCCCAGATCTGGGCATAGCTGCTAAAACAGGAGGGCTGCCACAGCCCCTCCTCGCTCGTCCCCCCCAGGCTCCCACCCGAGAGGTGAAGCATCTTCCTAAACACTTTTTTACAAACTTCAGAGGACTTTCAGACTGAAGGAGAAATTATTTTCCCTGTTGGTAGATGCTGCTTGGGCGAAGAGGGAGGGGTGTCCCCGGGCAGTCCCCTCCAAGCACCCCTGCAGCACCCAGCGCCCCGCGTCACTCCAGAGGCTCCATCCATCCCAACCCCTTGGCTGCTGCCACTGCGGGGGACACGGCCCCGTCACCAACCCTGCTCCAGCCCCGTCCCTTCCCCAGGCACCAGCGCTGCTCCTGCAGAGGAGGAGGAGGGCAGAGCAGAGGGGTTCAGGGCGCTTTCTCCAACACTGCCGTAACCGGCTGCCTACAAGTCCCCCCCGGCCCCAATTTAACTTTATATCATTAAACAACAAGGTACGGTCCAGAATATCTAAAGCCTTTGAGCGGTCAACATAAACTATACCCGTCAAAAGCTCCTGATCCCCAGCCAAAGCTAACTCATTAGGTACCAGAGAAACAGCACTGGTAACACTGTTTTTCTTGAAATGCTGACTGCAGTGGGGATATTATATGAGGAATGTTTAAATGGAATATAATTTTTACTCGGTCGGTAATAACCCTGTGAGGTTTATAATTGCTCGGGTCTTACAGGTCATGAGTTATTAAAATGCAGTTATTAATTTTGCATGCCTACCAATGCCTTGGTGTAACGCTCCGAGAGACAAAAGAAACAGTTCGGGGATTGGAAAAGAAATCAAAGCTGTTGTCTGAGGCGGCAGAAAGGGGCAGTGGGGGTGGTGGGAGCAGGACGGGCAGGGAAGTGCCGGGGGGATCCTGCCCCGCTCGCCCCAGGAACTCTCCTCTCTCGCACCATCCCCAAGTTTGTGCTCTGCAAACTTTTCTCTCCAGCCGTGAGGCACAGGAGAGAGGGACTCGCCCTTCACTCCATGTTCAAACTGTTCTAAATCGGGGAGAAACAGACCCAAAACTACCTATAGGCATTTTTGGTGGGGAGCATTAATTTCAGCAGAATCCGAGCAAGACCAGGACCTGCTGCCTTTTCCCGAGATCCAGAGAAAGGTCTGAGCAGTGCTGGGCTGGAAACGGAAACCGGGGAGCTCTCGGGTGATGCTCTCCCTCGTCCCCAGCTCTGCCTGGGGCAGGGACAGAAGCAGCGCTGTGGCTGATGTGGGTGAACCCTCCTCGCTGTCCCCACACGCTATCCCGGCCGTGACACCCTGCTGGGGCTTGGATCTGGAGCGGGAGAGGCGGGGAGATGAGCCAAGCTCTTCTTGCGGAGCAGAGGTCGCTGCTGATGCCACCCTGAGGATCAGGGATGCTCTGAGGAGAGCAAGATGATGAGAAGCATCATGGAGGATTACAAACCTTTCCCCCTCCTCATCAGAGGGTTAATCAGAGCAGAGTTAATATGCTCGTGGGACTATTCGGCATTTGCAGCCTGAGGTCTGGCTCCAAGGGTGCTGTGCAGCAGGATGGTGGGATGGGGATGGGGATGGGGATGGGGTTGAGGATGAGAATGGGGACAGAAATGGGGATGGGGTTGCGGATGGGGATGGGAATGGGGTTGCAGATGGGGATGGGGTTG